>BSSO01005602.1:0-12937 GCA_030267885.1 Mesembryanthemum crystallinum | reverse complement strand
GGGTTTTTTTGTAGGGGTGACAAGCCACTAGATTTTGTATGCGATCATGTGGTGTATCTAGCTTCTTTATGGGCCTTTAGGTGGGTGGGGCTTTAGGGGGACGTGCCTTGCAAAAGTTCAACGTAACTGGGGAAATTTGTTATTAGATCTCTTTCTGATGACACCTTGTCCGCTTAGGTTGTGTCTTTGATTTCCTTGTATTAATAAAATTTCTCTTATTAAATAGAAAATAAATTAGTTGGGGAAAGAAGAGAAGAGAGATCACCTGGTGGTGGGTTAGGACTTGGGACATTTTGTGCCGATGGAGTAGGTGGGGCTGGCTTGTAATAGCTTGGTATCTCAGAACATTTGCTAGGTGGGGCACTCTTAAGCACGAACATCTTGCATAGGTGTCATGTCGTGTGTTCGACACAAGGTCACAACACGCGCCGACACCCAGACATGACTCATATTAAGCTTTTTATCCCTATAAATGACGCTTCTGCGTATCTGTGTCGTGCCAGTGTCAGTGTCCGTATTCTTTTCCATTCAACCTAGGTGGGTCATTTTTGGAAATTAATTCCCTATGGCACAGGGTCATCGACAGTAGATATGGTCTTCTGATGCATCTTGAATTTTGTATTCCTTTTCTCCTGTATTTATGTCTCTCTGCTCACATGATGCCCCATTGTCAGTGTATTCTTAGCAAAGGTCATCGTTCTGGGAATGTCAATTTGTTAGCAATCCCTGAGGATTAGAATTGGGAAACTCTTCTTTTGGGTATGCTGTATTTTAAAGTTTCCTTTCACTGGCGGTGATCCAAAAAAAAGTGTAGTTAGCGGATCCTGATGGTGTTTTTTCCCTGCAAGTCCTAAAGACTTCAAAAGACGCCATGTTTGTTTCTTGCCTCAGTTGTTATTTGGAAAGTAAGTGAAGGCTTTGTGAATTGCAGCTTTTTAAAGTCAACACCAATGATAAGTGACAGGTTTTTAGCTCAATATAAAATGTTGCCCAATATGTGTATGATATGCTATGGGAGCCATGAGAGTTGAGACTGGTGTGTTCCTGCTCTGGTTGTGGGTTTAGGGCCTTGGGGCTGTTTGAGATAGTGGGTGTGGAACTGATTTGATCAGGTGCCATTTTGGTGCATCTCTATGTTAGTGATGTCCATTTTCAGAGGCATATACAGAGGAAGGTTCCCTGGAGGTGTGCTTGATTGGGTATCTTATGGATGTGGTTGGAGTTGGCAAATTTTCCAAAGCTAATAGTGTGTGCCTCCTTGTGGGAGTTGCTTTCCTAGCCTCTCTTTTGCTCTCTCATCTCATTCTATCCCTGTGCTGACTTTGTTTGACGAACAACATGGTTGGTATACCTTTTTTTTGTACTAAGAACGGAGGAGTCTTGGTCGTCTTATGTACAGCTTAAAATAATACCATTAGACATTACCCTAGACGTCTTTTTTGCCAGGTCAAACTGATGGATTCTGAGATAAAACTGATGGATTCTGAGATAATTTTACTCCGATTTTGGACATCATTGTACATTGTTTAGAGCTGAAATATATACCAACTAAGGCCCTGTTTGGGTGGTTGTGAGTTGCCAGTTTTCAGTTTTTTTGGAAACTTAAAAATCAGATTTTGGAAACCACTTTTTTTGATTTCCAGTTTTCTGTTGTCAGTTTTGAAAATTGAGCAGAGACCTATAACCACAACAAATTTCAGCCTTAAATTCAATTCCTATAAAGAGTTGAGATTTCTATAAAAGAATCATATTGTTGTGGTAGTGCTCTGATGATATTATTGCGTTGCTGAATCATATTGTTGTGGTAGTGCTCTGATGATATTATTGCGTTGCTGTCTTAATGAGTTTGTGTGTTTGTTATCTCAAGTGTTCCAAGTCCTGTATATCATTATCATGGAAGCAATAGATGAATTTTGCATAATTTTTTTGTTACAGTAAAACATTAACGTAATATGTATGGGCAGGTGGCAAGCTGGATGAGTACAGAGAAAGAACCTCCTGTCATCAAATGGGCGCCAGGAAGTCTCATGTTTGCAACTGGATCTTCAGAACTATCGTTTTGGGTCCCAGACTTGTCGAAGTTAGGAACTTATGCAGGAAGAAAATAGCCATGAGAATGTTCCTGGAACAGATGAAGTCTACACCTTATGCCTATGAGGTGTGCATCTTATTTTTTTCAACTAGAAATGGAGCTGGCATCGTGAATCACGAGGAAATACTGCTGAATTTCAGGCTCTGTAGAGAGTCTGCTTCACGGCTTCTATCGAGTGCAAGCGGCTAGCACAGATCGGGGCTGGTCGTGACTCTTGAGGCTTCTTGAAGTGAAGTGGTAAGCAAGTTAGCCACACAAGTCTAATGTTGCTGTAGAAAGAATGGCCTTTCATCCAGGTACAAAAGCTGTTATCCTCGGATCCTGATCTTATTTATTGTACAGTTCCATGTAACATTCTAATGATCATCTGCACCTCATGATTTAGCGTCTAATTGTGCTGTAACATTGATTTATATATAATAAGTATTATTCTCTTTTCGCCCTTGGTGTTCTTGTACTGGAAGTTTTCAATTTAAGATTTGCTTGGAAATATGAACACATATCATGTCTGTCTGAAGGGGTTGAATTTTGGAATCTGCCTGTATTTCCCTCCCTGCTTTCACTCGGGGAAGTTGACATCACTGCAGCGAATTGAGCTCTCTGTTCTTGCCTCGCATCCCCTTCTTCTCCTTAGGCTTCTCTCACATGTTTCCTGCTCCTTGCAATTCTCACAACGCTTGAAATATGTGGAGATCTTTGGAATTGTTATTTGACACATGAGAACAATGTTATCATGCCAATATGGTGATCCAACCCATTAGAAAAGCCTCTTGTCAGTCGCTAACCAATTCAATGCGGCAGTAAAGGGACAAATGAACTCATCTGACAGTGCATGTGGTTGGCTTGACAAGAGGTTATTTTTTCAATGGGGTGTGATCATCATATTAATAAACACCTGAATTTTTCCAACTGACATTTTTATTGACAATATGCATGATTTTCACTTGCTTTGTGAATGTTATGCATTGCTAACCTGATTTTCCCCGCTTTACGCAGAAGAGGAAAATAACTTTTGTGTTTCTATGAATTTTTTTTACCTTATATTCTCCTTGAGCTAGTTTGACGGTAGTAATTACCTAATGTCGTACCTTATATTCTCCTTGAGTTAGTTTGACGGTAGTAATTACCTTAAGTTAACTAAACCCTTGTGTGATTATCAGGACAGTCCATTCAAATTACTAGCACGTGGTGGTGCTCTTGTGGTGGACTCTCCACACAGATGCAGCCACGGTTCAAACTGAACATTTCACAACGGTGGGAGTTTAGTGGGAGGGTTGTTTCTAGGAAGTGGATACTAACACAACAAATCTTGATATATTTACTCCCAGTAGTAATGAATCCGAAGGAATGGAGTGAATATATTAGAACATTTTGTGCTATTGAACTCCTGTGTTTCTAGCTTGGTAATAATGTGCAACTAAGTAAAGCCGTAGGTGGTCATCCCTTCCCCTCTTTTGCCTAGCCAAAAACGAAAACGAAAAAAAAAACCCTCTATCAGCTCTCCTTTGGTGTATAAACCAGAAAAAATAGGAGCCACAGAATACCTCTTATATTATATTGCCCTTTTTGGTGTCTAAACCAGAAACGAAGAGGAGCCAGTGAAAGAAACAAAGAAGAATACCGTGCAGTTTGGGCAAAACGAATAATACCAAGCTTGCTTGCGATAACAGAGTACATGAAAACAACAGAAGAAATATGTGGTAATGCCAAAACAGAAGGTACATATACATTACATAATCATCATGTCTGATGCCTGGTGTTTTGTACTTAGGTTGGTGAAATTAAAAACCATGGCATGGCATGGCATAGTGGAACAAAAAAAATACAAAAATACTACACAAAAAATATTTAATAGATACAAAAAAGAATAGTGAGGCAAAATGGGCAAGTATTTCAACTTGCTGTTGAATGCTTAGGGAAGCAAGCTTTCATGAAAATAGGCCTCAAAAAGCGTGATGCATGTCATGCTTCACTTTGCTAGTTAGGGACATTATGTACTTGGCCTCTGAAAAAGGTTCCAAGATTTCTTTTGGATCTACAACTAAATCCCACTGTATATTATCCAGTGTAAGAGAGAAAAAAAAACAGAGAGAGACGATTGTCTTTGAGTTGCCCTTTCTTTCTCTCTCCTCTTTCTCTCTCTACACCACCCCCCAACAGCAAGTGCCCTAAATGACATTAGGGTCACTCAATGCCACAAAGTCTGGAAATTTTGTCAAACCAAATCAAGGAAAGGCATCCATCCAAAATCTTCTTGATTGGGACCCCACTCTTCACTCTTCTCTCTTCAAAATTATGCTTCCAATAGCTATTGATCATTATAATTGGAAGTACGTAGGAGTTATGAGGAACCATATGTTTGTTGAATTGTCCAACTATATATTGCATAATGTTAGAGATTGGTCATTTTTTTATTCATGATCATCTCTACTACTAGGCATTCTTATCCTGTTCTTACGCATGCATACTCTGGGAAGTTTTTATCTAGAGTGTGCTAGGATGTTTCCTTTTTGTCACTAAGGGCATGTTCTTTTCAATTCATTTAGATAAGTTTCAGTTTAGTTCAATTCTGTTCAAATAAGATAAGTTAAGTTAAGTTCAGTTCAGTTCGGCCCCTGCAACTTACTTTTTATCTCACAGATCACTATTCATTGAGTTCAGTTCTAATAAGTTCAGTTTAGTTCTAATAAGTTCAGTTCAGTTTCAGTCGAAAAGAACATGTCCTAAATCTAAGTTACTCGGACTTGGTTATAAGTGTCAGACACGAGAATATGTCTAAGTGTCAGGCTTATCATCTTTTGAAAAAAATTTAAGATGGGATAAAATGAAGTGTAAAATGTCCATACCTATATCAGGGGTGTTGATCAAGGTCTGATACTGGTACTGAAGGTAAAAGGAAGAGTCTAGGAAATTAAGTATTTGATTGAGTTTAAGTTTCGTTAATATAGTTCTTGATACTTTTACTAAAGCATTTTTAGGTGTTACATGTAAATTCCATGCAAATTTCAAGAAATGTTTCAAGTGAAACTAGTATAAGAAGCCTAATAAGTGATACTATTAAAAGTCTATTAACATCATGGCCTTCTTCCACTTCATAATCTTATGCTTTTTAAGTAGAGATAGCTTTAGGTCGTGCACGGTTGTGCCTCGTGTCAGGCCATTGTGCTTGGAGGCTACTGAGGCACAAGCCAAGGCCCGATTGGTCATGCTTTATGCCGTGCTGCTTCATCCCAACTGGCAGCATAGGCACTGCTCTAGGCCTAGGCATGGCGGGCCGTGCTTCATGCCAACGGGTTTTGTTTAAGCTTTATTCTAAAAAAATATTTTTTATTACTAATTTTTTTGGCCGAGCTTGAGCGTATCATTACATTCTTAACTTGCATGTTTTTCTAAGTTTGTAAGTTATAAGACTCAGGTTCGACCTAGTGTCGGTATTTATTGAGTCATGAGTTAAGCCATGCCCGTGTCGAGTCATGCTAAAAGTGGGCTGGGTTGTGCCGTGCACACCACACTGACCCGCCCATTGCCATCTTTATTTTTAGGTGAAGTACCTCCAACCCCAATGTTACTGTAGCAACCTTTTGATGCACAGAGAATTTTGATATGGCCTCGTTATTGTAGCTGCAGCTGTACTGTTGGGGATTAGAAAATCTCTAGCAAGCCCCCAATGGTATTATTGATGGGACAGACCAAATAATATGTGCGGTTTTTTCAATGTAGGTTCACAAACTTCAAAGAGATGTTTTAAACAAAATAAAAAACTATTTCATGACTATAGAATATATCTATCTATCTATCTATATGGTGTGTAATCTCTCTCTTTCTCTAGCTACCTTTCTGTCTTGAATAACGGCTGGGACAATGCACACTTATATTCTTAGCTTTCATCATTGGGGGGAATTTCTCGAGGAGTACTTTTTTGTGCATCTTTCTTTCACTTGTCTCTCTTTGAATTATCCCTGCAGGCCAAATCTTTTCGTTTTGTACTACTTATTAGATACCCAACTTTTCTTCATAAAATATGTAAAAAGAATATTAAAACTATTATTAGTACTACTACTAATACTTACTACTATATGCCAATTGCCAACACAAAAATGAAAAATCCTTTAACAATAATTCATGTAGCCTAGGGTTCATCACCACCAAACAAACTTTTCCTCCGTCACCAAATCTTCTATCCACGTGCAGAACTCCTTTGGGATTTAACAAAACCATTTTTTTGTATTTTCTATCTTTTTGTTTATCTATTGGTAGGAGTATTTGTTACTCTATTTTTAGTATTTACTTATCTATACTTTACTTATATTAAAGTGTTTGGAAATATTGCCTTAGCCAATAGGGCATGGCCTAATTGGGTTATGACCCGAAAAAGCCGTTCAAATGATATATGTAACGTCTCTCTCTATATATATATATCAAAAATTAGTACGTTGTTTTTTCTATGTTAAATCTTACATTCATGAATACCACATTATTAATTTTTAGATATAGCACGTTAATTAGCTTTATAGAACCAACTACTACTATGTTGTCTAATTGTAGTGTTCAATTGCTTCATTTAGTATGATCCTCCCACTAATTAGGTTTAGAACATCAAAATGTATGTAATCTTAAGTTAACAAAGCAATACTAATAGAGAGATTCTTTTGGAAATATTTGGAGCAAACTTTTACCAAATTATAAGTGTTTCTTAAGTCATTTCCCTTATAACTGATACATTTCCCTTATAACTGATACATTTACTGCTATGAGTACTATGTTTCTTTTGTCATGTGAGTGCATGTCAAGAATCTCGTTTTTATATACTGTTTTCCCCTTCTATGTGCACTTCTTAATTTTCCCTTTTTTCTTCATTTTTTTGTTGGTTCTTGTAGACCATCTTTAAGCCAGTGTATAATATCCTATATACACTTTTGAAAATTATGCAGACTAATTCACTAGCAGAAAAGGATAAACAGATAATACAATGATAAGATCAAAATGCAGTTTTCTTTGTTTATCTGTGTTTGGATTACAACCAACTTACAGCGATTTATGATGGATCAAATGACCCTACAAAACACCAAACTTCTGTAAAATACTACCTTTAGTATTCTTCAAGTTTTGAACCACCAGCTTAGCAGCTGGTTACTTCTTTTTGCATTTATTATATGAAGTAGACATATAACAACAAATATTTAACCCATCATTAATAATCTGGAAGTATGGAGTATCTTCTCATTGGCTGGGTGAATGGGATCTATAGGGCTGGTTTTGTTCTAGAGGCTTTGGAGATTTAACTAGGGTATGTGTACTTTCTGTTGCACTGTTTTAGTCAGATGCATCAAACATATATAGAGTAGGACAGTAGAAAGAAAGAGGGGAAGATTTGAGCTGATCTCCGAGGGAGATTGGTGGTGCGTCGTTTTAAAGGACGATTGATCTAATGTATAATAGGCTAACTCTTTTCTGACCGAAAAAGAGAGGAAGATTTATGTTTGACTGAGTTATTATTAGTATAAGTTATTTCTTATGATATAATTATTTACCTCAAATAGCATAAGATCACCATTGCATAAGTAGCTACATTAGACTATTCATTGATTAGAGATTAAGTACATTAAGAGCACCTGGAACCTAATAAGTAGTTTAAACTACTTTATAATTAGGGACATTTTCCTACCAACTTCTCTTAAAGTGCAAAACTACAAGGAAAATGACCTTTAGACCATTAATCAAAATCTACAACCAACATGATCTGGTGATTATGATAGTTAGCATTGCATTAATTAAGCTTGCAATATAACTAATAAGATGGGGAGCATGTTAACAATGGCCATGGCTTGGAATAATCTAGAGATTTGGAGAGTAACAGCCATAGCCATAGGAGTTGAGGCTGAGCTCAAGTGAGGCACTGCCGTTGTTGCTGTTGGACCACCGGTAGCCGCCCGTATAATAGCCTTCGGATCCAGGCTTGATGGTGCAGAAGCCAGCTTGGGCAAAGTGATAATTGTGATCATGACCATCACGATGATCATCATCGCGCATTGGGAAGAGAGGAAGTGTTTCTATCTCCGGCGACCCATCATGATCTTGGTCTTGATCTTCGTCAGTTGCTGATATTTTATCAAGAAAATTTGTGTAGGATGCAGGAGGACCATATGGGCTGTAATTTCCTGCAGTCCACTGGAAATTTGGGTTCCCATTTCCGCCATTAAGAACACCTCCTGATATTGAACAATCCTGTAGGTTTTTACAAAAAGGTCAGTCCCATGTACTTTGCTTTTGAATTAAGCTCTTCATCTTCGTCAATTAGTTTATGTGGTCCTTTACTCTCTTTTTTTGTTTTTTCTTTTTGTGTGTGTTATTCCACCATTATCTTGAATTAGATTAACACGAACTAAGGGTTACCCAAAAAGCAAGGAAATTTGTTCAAATTGATGAATTGAGATGGTTATTGATTGGTTGCCTTAAGTTGAGACAAGGGATGCCATAGGGCAAAGGATGAAAGGGGATGGTCATACTTAGTACAAGTGTTATTTTAGGTACTATGCAGAATCAAGTGGGAACATCTATGTTTGTCTTTCTTTTTGCATCTGTGAAACTAGCTAGTAATAGTTATTAGACTCCTTTAATAATCAAAACTATACTAATTATACCTGTGGTCACTGCATAAATTACAAGCACAACACTTCAAATTATCCAAAATAGGATGCTAAGAAATAGTAATGATCATGGTTTAGGTGCAGAAAATAAAGCTATATGTACTTACCCTAAACTTGTTCTCCATGGTTACTGCTCCATACCCAAAACTGCTCACCATCTGCCCACCCCCAGTAACTACACCAGCTGAGGAACTAGAACAGGAAACCCCTGCATTGTTTCACAAACACTCACATGATCAACCCAATTTATTAAACCTTTGAAATCTGACAAAAAAAAAAAAATTGGAGGAGGAACATCTTCTCCATGCATTTCAATTATTTCATGAACACCTACATCAACATAGTTAATAAACCTTCACTGTATTTGAGATCTGGGAGTTAAAAAATGTACGCAGCCTTAAGTGTCCTCACACTCACAAAACCCACCACCCCCCAAATAGTGCTAAAAGGAAAGGAGACTTCTTTACCATGATTATTGAAGCTAGGGTATTTGTTGTGGACAGAAAAATCCTGATCCTGTTTCCAATTATTTAGACCTCCATTTCTGATGATGGTGTTGTTATGATATTGAGGAGCAGCAGCAGGTGGAGCGGTGGGGTTGGGGGTGGTGTTGGGGTTGGGGGTTAGCCTCTTCTTCTGCCTCTCCCTAGCCTTGTGGTTCTGAAACCAATAGAAGACATTCTTGCCCTCAATCTTGCCGTAGCGCCTGAGCCGGGCACAGATGGTCTGAATCTGATCAGCAGAGGGGGACCTGACCCCATTAATGTAGTAGAGCTCCTTGNTGAGCAGCTTTATCTGCTCTGTTGTGGGTGTCCACCTTGTGCTGCTCTGCCTACAAAGGTAGTTGCTTGTGCTTATTTTGCCACCCCCATTGTTGATATCTTCTTGCTGTGAGATTTGGGTTTGTTGTTGTTGTTGAGGTTCCATCAAGAAAAGAGGGAGAGAAAAGAAGCAAAGTGAAATAAACAAGGGAACAATTATTTTTTGTGAGGGTGAAACTGAAAGGGGTGGTATCAAGTGTGGATGGGGGAAGCTAAGAAGTTATTATAATGACATTATATGGGGGTAAAAGAAGAGCACATGATAGGGATAGGGAAAAAGGGAGGGGGGAGAAGATCAGAGATAATCTGAGAGAGGAGGACTTGATGAAGTTGACACAGACAAAGGGGTAAGAGAGAGAGAGAGAGAGAGAGATGGGTAGTAGAAAAAGGGAAGAGACAAAAGAGGGTTGTAGAAAGGCTGAGGCTTCAGAGGATATATTGCTTGGATGAAAAGTTATGAAGAGCTATGATTATTACTCTCTCTCTCTCTCTCTCTCTCCCTATACAACATACATGAGAGAGAGAGAGAGATTGAGAGATGAAATGAATGAATGAATGATATCAAAGTTTGATGTTTCTTTTATGTGTGTGTGTTTTTGTGATTTTTGGAGATCTCATTAGCTAGGGTTCCTCTTTTAATGGAGATGATCATATATGGGTCCTCATTACTATGTCCAAATGCCCATATCACTTGTGTCTTGTATTCTGTTTTGAGGCACTGTTCTATTTTCTGCTTTTCCACAAGTGTTTTTCATCATGGTGCTAATTAACAAACATTAAAATCATTAAATCTTCCCCCCAAGAAAAGATAATCATTAATGTTTCTGCTTCTCACAGTATTAACACATTTATGTTCTTGTAGTGTATGTTCCATCATAATTTGATGATGATGATGTGTTTTTCTCATAATTAATTAGTGGAATTTTCTCAAGTAAAGGTGTTATTATGACACTGTAGTGCATAAAAGTATATCTTTACGTCACAAAGTTGGAGGAAGGGAGAGAAGTGAGAAGTGAGGGCCATTTATTGCATGCCCTCGTACTTGCAAGTTATTGCAGGAATTTTAATTATGAAAGAAGCAGCTACAGCCCCATTTGAATTTCCATCCATTTCACTTTCGGTTTTGTTTAGTATAAATTGTTGGAGATAGGGAATTGAGTATTTTTTTTTTTTTTTTTTTTTGTACAGACCAAATATTATACTCTTGAGAGTTTGATTATTATGATGAATTACTTGGTTGTTACTTATAGGGCCATGCCATGCTAAATCCAGTTCATGATTGTTGAACAGACAAAACCCAATTTATCGTGATATTTGGAGAAAGTCATATATGTCTGTATCATAACATGTGAGTTTTTCTCTCTTTCGCTCCCCTTAAGAGTTTATTAACGGAATGATACCTGTAACATTATTGATGTGGTATATTTGTTCATAGTACAACAACTTATGTGTTGCTTGGTTGTTGATGTAGGGGCATACCTTGCTAAACTCAATTCATGATGGTTGAATCGACAAAACCCAATTTATCGTGATATTGTGAGGAAGTTAAAAATATGTATATCACAACATGTGAGTTTCTCTCTCCTCTGATCCCCTTAAGAGTTTATTGACGAAAAAATGTTCCCCGTAACATTATTGATGCGGTATATTTAATTTGTTTATTTGAGTACAACTTCTTATGTTGTTACAAAAAACACCAAGAAACGAGTCTATAGTCTGATTGGAGTTACTCAACTAATATTTGGTTTTATAGAAAACTGGTTTATGTGAATGTTGAACTATTCATAGTTTCCTAGAAAATACTCTCAATCCAACATAACACAATTTATATAGAAGCAGAAACTTGGATTTCAATTCAAGTTGCAACTAAATTCTGTTTGTTCTTGCTTTGTGAGGAACAACATTGAGTTACCAAAATTGATCCTCATGAAAAGATTTGAATTTCGATGGTCTTACTTCTCTCATATATTGTAACCATATAGTTTTGGCCGGAATATAGGTGGTGAGATTGATAAGCGTGTCCAAGACTATTCAACATGGCATAACCCGAGATATGTACATAGGATGGGTTGGATGGAGGGCATTTTGACCAATCTAATTGAAAAGAAAAAACTTGATGAAAAGGACAACCAAAATAAATTAGCAACATCAAAAGATTATTTATAAGAAATCAGATGTAGGATTTCAAAATGAATACTCCAGTATTGAATGTATTGGACAAAAATACCCATATTCAGGACAGTAAAGCTAACCCCTCAGTCAACATAGTAGACTGATATTAGTAACCTATTTTTGATATGGAAAATCATAGGTCCAAAAATGAAGTCGGCTAGAGAGTGGTCCATCCCCTCAGATTCAGAATTGCATGATTAAACCCTACATATATAGGTATATCAACATCAAAGTATTATAAACTACTCGTATATAGTATTATGCTACCAAATAAGTTTGAAATAATTATGTACTATATACTACTATTACTACTACTACTACTAAAGCTCTTAGTTAATTTAAAGCTGTAAAAGCTGGTGATACTCTCAGTAGTACTCTTGTTGAAAGCTACCACTTCCATATAACTTCAGTGTACTACTGTTACATTATTATCAACAAAAATCGTATGTAGGGATATCTTCTTTCATTATTAAGTTGTGCTCTACCTTTGGTGGTGTTCTTGCAAAATCAATGGTCCCTTCTCTCTTTTTTTTGATCCTTGTCATATTGGTATCCCGAAGTTTGGAAAATTGTCGAGGTTTATAGTATTTTCAAGTAATTGGTATATTTTTTCGATTTCTGGTAAAGTAGTTCAACTCTTTGTTTTTTTTTTTTCCCTATGTGTAAGCAAAAAGAAAATTCGTGTCATTAATGCAAATGGGTTGGTAACTTGTGACCCTTAATGGAGGGGCGAGGACAATTGTCTTATGATGAATTTGATTTGGGGTACAACGATTCTGTAGTAGACCCAAAAAGTTTATAAAATAGAAAGAATTTAGCCCAATACACTGTACTCCAACTAGTATAAAAGAGTTTTGAGTTTAATTTATAAAATATTTTATACGAGTAACCCGCAGCCACGACTATTCGAGTGTGTACTGGATAAATCCCGAGTGTATGCAATAGCCTGCAAACCACACACACCGGGCAAGCCAACAAGATAAACTTGCAGACAGGCTCAGCAAAGAGGCCTAATGTGAATTGAACCCATGACCTCCGTCATAGAATTCAACCCCACGACCAACCTCAACTACCCCTTTCAGAGCCGCCACTTATAGTATGTACAAAGAGAACTGGGTCACTTTGAGATTGCACCTTATTATTATACCTTAATTTAGCTTTTCACATCTTTGGATGTAATTTTCCTTTAACAAACACAAGTAAAT
>BSSO01005601.1:0-12937 GCA_030267885.1 Mesembryanthemum crystallinum | reverse complement strand
AAAGTATTTTTGAGAAACAAAAACAATATTATAGAGTTGTTTGGCATAGTTTCTAGAATTACTTCTATATTATGAAAGTTAAAAATTTTCTTTTCCCTATTACGGTAGATAAGCTGAACTTCTTTTTTTATTTTTTACAAAGTACAAAAAAAAAAAAAAAAAAAGGTAAAGTTTTGTATCCAATTATTATTCAATAATAATCAAGCATTTAAATTTTCAGCATCTATCTACTGAAATTAACACATAACAAAAGAAACAAAATAATAATAATAATAATAATAATAATAATAATAATAATAATAATAATTAAAAAAAAAGAAAACATAGCACCACCAACATGTTCTAGCACCACCACAATCAGCATCTCAATCGTAATCCCCCATTGTATCAGCATCACCATCATATCACGATCTAGCACCACCATCATCATTCATTCATCATCATCATCATCATCATCATCACCACCACCATCGTCAACCAACATTACGGCCCTATCACGACATCACCATGGCCGCCCTTTCTTAAATTCTCGCCTCTCTCTCTCCTCTACCCCAATCTCTCTCTAACATCCCAAAACAACTATGGCAATGAAATCCAAAATTCAGAAAACCCTAATTGATAAGCACAAATCCTAATCTCAAAATCTCAACATTGTTCATGAAAATTGATGATTGAGATTTGGAAATTTAGATGCGAAACGTGAAAATCATTAATATGAAACTTTGATAGAGAGAAGTGAGATGAAGAGGAGAGAGAGAGATTAGATGGCCATGGTTTTGGAGAGAGAAGAAGAAGGGGCGGGTGAAGCAAAGCGATGGAGGAAGAGAGAGAAAAAAATTTCACTTGAAATAATCGCGTGTCGACTGTTTCTCTAGAAATAGTTTTTAGGAAACCATAATTTACAGCTTCTGTTTTTGGGCCTCTAGAAACTACTTTTTGTTTCTAGGAAATTAAAATATGTTTCTACAAAATGTGTGTTTGGCCCAGTTTTTGTTTCTGGGGTCCAGAAACAGTTCAAGAAACTTGGCCAAACACCACCTTAATATATTAGTTCCGTTCCATATAATCATTTTCTTTTTCATATCAATTCTTAGTAATTATGCATGTACTCAGATTATGCGACTATGTACTCAAATCTTAACTAATTAATCTCCCTCCATGTCTTGTGCGATTTGTAAAATGTATTATATAGTGTAGGTATAGAGGGCATCATGCAATAATTAATCTCAGCTTAATCATCGATTAATCATGTATTAATTAGATATCCATTTTCCTCCAGTTTCGCCTCTTATAAATACGTGTGCTTATAAATGAAACAAACATAAAAAGTACTTACTCATCTTCATCACTATTAACTAGAAAAGCTAATATACTCTATATACTTTAGAAAAATCAAGGAAAATGAGGTGTTTAGGTTGTGATAATTTAGCTATGGCACTAGCCCTTGGGATCATCCTCATATTGAGCTGTGTAAGTGAGTCACATGGTTCCAAAGATTCACCAAAGGACCATGGAAAGAAGTCCCATGGTTCACAGGGTTCGCCAAAAGATAATGGAAAAAAGACTCATGGTTGGCTACCCATTGGAAAAGGAGGCGAGTACCCAACCCGCCCTGGTACTCCTTCCGCTTCCTTACCTTCTGGTTTGCAGGTCGGCTTTTACAAGGGTCTATGCCCTAAGAAAGCTGTGGATGTTGAGGCACTTATTGCGACCAAAGTGCAGGAACAATTTCGCAAGGATCCAACTATTCTCCCTGCACTCCTTCGCATGCAGTTTCATGATTGCTTTGTTCGTGTAAGCAAGCAATCTGCCTTTCTTACTTCTTTCATCTTATTGATTGTTTTCATTTTTAGTTAAGTCTGTAGACAAGTTTTACAGTAAATAGAGACATTCTCCCTGCATTGCGTGTTGTCTCCTTAAATGAAAATTAAACCACAACATGTGTATTGATTTGCTTCTTATTATCTTCAATTTGATTTTGTAGGGATGTGACGCATCAATCCTAATAGCTGGAACATCGACGGAAAAGAGCGCTGGTCCTAATCTCACTGTGAGAGGGTTTGAATTTATTGATGCTGTCAAAGCTGCTTTGGAGGCAGAGTGCCCTGGCATTGTATCTTGTGCTGATATAATTGCTATCGCTACTAAAGTAGTGATTAAATTGGTAAATATCATGCATCAATATAGTATTTTCTTGTTTGTTTAGCCCTCTAAATTTGAAAGATCCTAATTCCGTTTACACCATAAATAGGGAGGAGGCCCAGACTATCCAGTACAAACAGGTAGAAGAGACGGACTGGGATCAAATGCTAATGACGTGAACCTTCCAAGTCCTTTTATGACAGTCCCCCAAAGTATTGCAGCCTTTGGTGCCAAAAACCTCACTCCTGAAGAAATGGTCATTCTTCTAGGTGGTCACACCGTGGGAACTGCACAATGTGGGTTCTTCCAGGACCGAGTTTACAATGGCACGAGCCAATTCGACCCAAATATGGACCCAAACCTTCGCAAGCAGCTCATGCTAACATGCCCTCGAGGAACTTCGACATCCAACAACGTGGCTTTCCTCGACCAAAATCCACAGAGCTCGAACAAGGTTGACAACTCTTTCTATGACCAGATCAGAAGGAACAGAGGACTTCTTCCAATTGACCAAGCTTTAGCCCGTGATCCCTCAACCAGTGCTATTGTTCAGCAGTTAGCCTTAAATGCCAACTTATTCAGAGATAAATTCGCAAATGCCATGATCAAACTCCAATCTCTTGAGGTCCTTACAGGCAATCAAGGGGAAATTCGCAATGTTTGCAGTAAATTCAACTGATAGTTTGAATTTTATTCCATCATTTCTTACAGGAAAGTTGATGCCTTAAAATGTAATGGGACCTATGTCCTAAACTTATTTCTATGTAATTTAATTGAACTGCCCTTTTTCATCTGAGGATGAATCATGAGGCATCTTTTCATTTAGAAATTTGTATATTAGGGAAGAAATAGAAGAAGACGATTGTATTTTTTTTGTTTCCCTCCATGATTGATGTTTTAATCATTAATGAACTTGGAATATTGTTTCCTCCATATTCTACTTTAGAAAAAGTTTCTAATAATTTGTGATCAAGGCAATTTTGTTCGGTCCATGGATGCATGTGATATGCTGCTTCAAATTGCTGTACGGTACATTCAGAGAGAATGTTTGTTCTAAGTTTCTAACCCAACAATTCCAAAGAAGAAGAAGAAACATGAAACTACTCGGTGTGCATTATTATCTAAGCCAAATAATTGATCTAGCAACTAACAAATCATCCAGAATCTGATTACTAAATGATTTCTGCGCAACTAACAAATCGCTTTGGAGCATTGTTTTTGCTTTTGACTTGATCTGTGCTTTGGATGTGGAGTAATAATGGGATTCTTAGGGTATATAAGCCAAAATTGATCTAGCAAAGCCAAAAGTGTGTATACATGAGAGATCAACCTGAGAAATATATATATATCTGATTGTTGAATATATATGCCTATATATGCAAATTTAGAAAAGTTTGTCGTCTGTCGTTGAATTTGTTTCTGAACATGACAGCGAAAGGAAGGAGGGAGACTAGAGAGGTCATAAACTCAACTCAGATTCTGCAATGTGTTGTTAACAGTTTCTTATGGCATGGACCAAAGTATTAAAAGGTCAGCTCCTTTATGCTACAATCTGAGATGCATATTGGTGGTAGATGGGGCAACCAATAACTGGTTTTCATAATCTAATGAAAATACCAGTAAATTGCCCACAGCAACTAAGAATTGATGGTGTAAAACTAATCAAGCATATTTGTATCCCTAATAGAGCATAAATCAGAAAATATAACTTTGGAACATACACCGTGTTTATGAACTACGAAATCACCAATTTGAGTTCAACTTTGCAAGGGAGGATACTAACAACAGGAAGGACAACAACAAGCACTATTATCCTGCTGCTGGCAGGTTATTTTAGGACAATGTAGGCAGTCTTACCCTGACTAACCTTTGCAAGGGGGCTGATAAATTTCATTTTGCGAGGGAAAGCAACGGTCTCACGGTTGTTGTAGGACAAGTACAAGGAATAACGCAATATAGGCTTATCTCTTACAGTAGAATATAGCTTTCAGGACATAGAGCAGACCCAGGCAATCAAATTTATCAATGTGTATACTAGGCAAGGCAGTATATCTGGCAAGAATGTCACTCAAAAAACCCCACAACTATTTGCAACTCTGTATGATAATTCAAGATATCTTTGAAAGATTTGCAATCAACAAAACATTCATGTATTTGCACATCAACAGATACAAAGAAGGAGCACACAAAAGGAATGAGAACATGAAGAATTTAGCTGATAAAGGTCAGAATGTAGATGAATATAGATGAAAAAAAATTCTGTTTACATCAGTTACAATTGCTCTTCATTAAGCAAGGTTAAGTTACAAAATTGTATCGGAGCTATCCTCCAAATAGAAGGCTCATGGTGACGCTGGCAAGGTGTACATGAGGTGCACGCCTTCTATCTCCTATTCTTACTCTCTTCCCTGTCCTTCTCACGCTTCTTGTACAATCTCTCCAGAACACGTTTTGCTTCACAGTTGGGGAAGTTTGTGAGATCATAGTAATGAGGTGCTATGTCAATGATCCATTCTCCACGGATATCAGTGACTGTTCGAATGAAACTCCGGCTAGTCAGGACATATTCATTATATATGACCCATTCTGGCTTGTGGTCCAGGCAATTCGAAGGATGCAAGTGAACAACTTGATTATCTTTCACTGTCAAATAGTGTCCTGTCTTTTCCAAATGAGCTACTTGCATAAAATATCCAGCAAGCATTGCCTTCCGTATGTTGACATAGTAATTCCTGCTGTTGAAACCAGTGCTGCACAACTTTAGGTTCAACCTTAGCATAATGTGCTCGAGCTGCTGCCTCACATTATCTGCGGACTTCAGTGCTCTGTAGTTGACAAAATTCTCGTAACACCAATTTGGGTCCTCCTGGTTTTGCTTATAAGCATGGTATACATTCAACAGCGTCAGGTGATCCCCGTCAATGTGCCCAAACCTAGCTTTTGCTTCATCTGCAGCTTTCTGGGCCTCCCTAGGCCTCACAAAGCAATTGGGTACTGAAAGCATCGCTGTAATGGAAAGGATCTCTTTTGAACATTTGAACTCAGGACTGACGACAAGCATCTTTGCCATCTGAGGGTCCAGTGGGAATTCACTCATGATCTCTCCAAGTTTGGTCAAGTTACCTTCATCATCCAAAGCTCCAAGATAATTCAGCACCTCCAATGCTCGCATCGATGTCTCGGGGGCAGGAGGATCCATAAAGTCAAAATGCACCAGATCATCAATACCCAATTTCTTCAGTGTAAGAACAGTGTTTGCAAGATTTGACCGCAGTATTTCTGGATAAGTCTGAGGCTGAAGATCATTAATAAAACTTTTCTCCGTGTACAGCCTATAGCATTTACCCGGCTTTGTTCGTCCAGCACGACCAGCTCTCTGGCGTGCACTTGCCTTTGATATAGGAGAGACCAACAGGGATTCTACACGAACTCGAGGGTTGTAGACTTTCTGTTTAGCAAATCCTGGGTCAATGACATAGACTATACCATCAATTGTCAAAGATGTTTCCGCAATATTAGTAGACACTACAATTTTCCTTCCTGCAGGACCTCCCTCTTTCGAGGGCAGTGGAGCATCTTCGAAAATCCTCTGTTGCAAAGCAGGGGGAAGAGTAGAATACAATGGAACCGCTCTCACTGGGCCAACTTGATCTCCCAAGTTCGCAACTTCTTTTGCAATCTTACGGCAAGCATCCTCTATCTCCTCCTCTCCCGTAAGAAAAACTAGTATGTCACCTGGAGGCTCACACATGTGTATCTGCAAAACTGTCCGAATCGCTGCCTCCAAATAGTCTCTTTCAGGCTCCTGAGTGTAAAAAATTTCCACATGATGAAGTCTTCCCGGAACTTTCACAAGAGGTGCACCGGAAAAATACTCCTGAAATTTCTCCGCCTCAAGAGTTGCACTCATAACAACCAACTTCAAGTCTGGTCTATTCTTCAACACTTCCTTCAAAAGCCCAAAGAGCACATCCGTTGCCAAGGTTCTCTCATGAGCTTCATCAAGAACTATAACTTGGTACCTCTCCAAAAGCGGATCCGCCATTGCTTCTCGCAAAAGCATACCATCCGTCAGATACTTCAACACTGTCTTCGCATTGCTACAGTCCTCAAAACGAATGCTGTAACCGACTTCTTCACCTAGAGTTACATCCATCTCCTCAGCAACTCTACGAGAGACCGACATAGCTGCCACCCTACGTGGCTGGGTACAGGCAATCATCATCTTCCTTCGAGCGTCTAAATTAACCGCTTCCAAAACAAATTGCGGAATCTGAGTTGTTTTACCACTACCAGTTTCACCAACTAAGATGATAGTCTGATTCTCTCTAAGAACCTTCAAAAATTCCTCTTTCTGCTGCCAAACGGGCAACGACATCCTCGTCTTCAAAATCTCTAAAAACCTCTGAGAATACAGTCTGCCATTCCAGCAATTGACCGTAGGCACCGACAAATTGGTGTTGCCATTCATCGCACCATTGCATTTGGGTACCTTGCCCGGCAAGGCACTATCGTCAACAACGTCAAACAAGCTCACCTTTCTCTTCCTCTCTGTCCCCATCAGATTCTAAAAAACCCTAATTTGCTTTGGTTTGTATTAAAGAGGGGTTTGAATGATCATAACATATAGTGGAGTACAAAATAGTCTACAATTTAAAAAAAAAAAAAGAAAAAAAGAAAAAAGAACACTTCCAAAATTAGAAATATTGTAGACTAATTTTAGGGTGTAAATATAAATAATAAGATAAGATTTCAATGACTAAACTAATATAGTTTGAGTCGGCTAAAATTCCTTGTCCCCCAAGTTAAGAAGTCTCAACCGAGGGACTATAGGACTTTTCTCATATTACCCTGTGCCCAATAAAGTAATACTTCAACATCTCCCTGCTTCTTCCTAGAACCTCTGCTTCTCTTCATCAACTTTCTTGTAAGGCAAGGTCAGTTTTCGATAGACGAGATGGAATGCGGTGACGACATAGATTCTGTTGCCAAGAAGCTGTATGATCTGCGTCTGCAACGACCGCCACATGACAATCCCGGCCTCATCAACAGTGAAGTTGCGGCACCAGTGGCGGCGGAACACGAACAAGTGGTCCCCACTGAGTGGGTGGATCTGTTTCTGACAGAGATGATGACTGCGTCTAGCATGGATGATGCACGGACCCGTGCTACTAGGGTGTTGGAACATCTAGGTAAAGCAATACGTGATGGTGCTGTTGCTGAGGCGGCTAAGGGTTATCGAGAGGAGAACACGACTTTGAAGGAGCAAATTCAAGCACTGGCTTGCGAGAACAGTGTCCTGAAAAGCATTGTGGCGAAGCAGCATGAGCGTCAGAAGGAGTTACGGGACAATCACCAAGAAGAAGTAGACCGGCTTAAGCAGATGGTTATGCAGCATCAGGAGCGGTCGAGGAGACTAGAGGTGGATAATTATGCTTTGACTGCGCATCTCAAGCAGGCTCTGTGGAGCAGTTCGATCCAACATTCGTGTTCTAATCTTGATGTTTTTTAGGTAAAAAGTGGATTGTAGCATGGGGTAGAGACTAGAGATTATGATAGGTATCTACACCAAATAATTGATCTAGCAAAGCCAAAAGTATGTATACCTAAGAAAAACATATATGAATATCTGATTGTTGAATATGCCTATATATGCAAATTTTGGAAACTTTGTTGTCTGTTGAATTTATTTCTGAAAATGTCAGCAAAAGAAATGAGGGAGACTAGATTCTATAAAGATAAACTCAACTCAGGTTCTGACAATGTCTAGTTAACAGTTTATTGCATGGACCACCAGCTCCTTTATGCTACAATCTGAGATGCATATTGGTGGTAGATGGGGCAACCAATAACTGGTTTTCACAATCTAATGAAAATACCAGCAAATTGCCCACAGCAACTAGAATTGATTGATGGTGTAAAACTAATCAACCATATTTGTATCCTTAATAAAGCATAAATCAGAAATTGAAACTTTGGAACATGCACCGCTTTTATCAATTATGAAATCACCATTGTGAGTGCAACTTTGCAAGGGAGGACACTAACAACAGGAAGGACAACAACAGCAACAATTACCCACTATTATCCTGTTGCAGAAAGGTTTTAGGATGATGTATGCAGGCTTACCTCTGTCTAGTCTTTGCAAAGGGCAGAAATATTTCAAAGCAACAGTTTCATGGTTGTTATAGGTCAAGTACAAGGAATAACACAATATGGTTTTATCTCTAACAGCAGAATGTAGCTTTCCGGATATATAACAGACCCAGGGCAATCAAAATTTTCAATGTGGATACTAGGCAGCATATCTAAATGGCAAGAATATCACTCAAAAGCTTACGCACAATCTGCAACTCTGATGATTTTAAAAATATCTTTGAAAGGTTTACATCAATAAAACATTCATATTTTTGCACATCAACAAATAAAAAGGAGCACAAAAAGAAAAGAAGAGTTTAGCAGGTAGTCTACAACCACATAGTAGGGTCAGAACTCAGACGGCAGATGATAGATAAAGAGATAAATTTTGTTTACATCAGTTTCAGCACTCATTCATTAGGCAAGGTTAAGTTACAAAATGGTATTGAAGTTAAATCAGAAAATACAACTTTTGGAACAAACACAGGGTTTATCCTTGATAAAATCACCAATTTGAGTTCAACTTTGCAAGGGGAGGACACCGACATCATCAAGGACAACAATAACAAGGACTCACTTTTATCCCGCTACTGGTAGTTTTTCAGGAAGGGAAAAATGTATGCAGTCTTACACTAATACTTGTCTTTGTTGATAACTTCCAATTTTTCCAATTTTTGGTGTCTGCAAGGAGGAACTTCCTTCCTCCTTGGGCGTGGCTAAAGGGCACCACCTAACGCACGGCCTCGGGTATTCCACGAATAAATTCGTGTAGGTACTCCCCAGGAGGCTCGAACCCGTGACCTTGATAACTTCCAATTTGAGAGGGAATGCAACAGCCTCACAGTTCTGTTGTAGGTGAACCATAAGAAATAACACAAGATAGGTTATCTAAGCTCTATCGGTAGAATATGGCTCTCATCTCAGGACATCTAGAAGACCCAGGGCAATCAATTTATCAATGTGGATACTAGGCAAGGCAGTATATATGGCAAGAATGTCACTCAAAAGACCCCACAATTATTTGCGACTCTGTTTGATGAATATAGATATCTTTGAAAGATTTGCGATCAACAAAACATTCATATATGTGCACATCAACAGATACAAAGAAGGAGCACACGAATGGAATGAGAACATGAAGAGTTCAGCCGATAAAAGTCAGAAGGCAGATGATAGATGAAGATAAATAAATTCTGTTTATATCAGTTTCTATTGCTCTTCATTAGGCAAGGTTAAATTACAAAATCGTATTGAAGCTATCGTCCAAGTAGAAGGCTCATAGATCAAAGACAGATGGATTGGTATATACTAGCCATTAGCCAATCAACAAAACTAAGAAACCTGGTTCAAGTAAAATTGTCACACACAGAGAAGCAGAGCATAACCTAATCAAAAGGTGCAAGGGCTTCAGCTCCAGCTACAATCTCCAGAAGCTCACCAGTAATCTTCGCCTGCCGCTCTCTGTTGTAAGACATCGACAGTGTCTTTTGCAACTCCAACGCATTATCAGTTGCATTGCTCATTGCATTCATCCTCGCAGCCAGCTCACTCGCCAGCGACTCCTGCAAGGCTCTCAGTATCTGACTATTGAGATACAAAGGCATGAGCGCATCAAGTATCTGAGCCGGGTCTTGCTCAAACTCCAAAAGTGGCAGTGTTTCTGGCTTACTTTTCCCCACCTTCTCTCTGAGCACTGCCAACTTCCCTCCCTTAGTCGTCAACCTAAAGAACTCATCCTCCAACGCATCAACAGAATTCCCATTAGCATCACAAACCTTCCCCTTTGGTGACAGGGGAAGCAAAGTATGAATCACAGGATCAGACCTAACCAATGACACAAATTTTGTGTACATAAGCTCAACCTTATCAACCTCTTCACTCACAAAGAGTGAAAAAACATCATCAGCAATCGCCTGCGCCTCCTTGGCAGTCGGAAACCCTTCTCCTTCGATAAACCGATCCACATTCACAGAAGGCTCTCGTCTCCTAAAATACCCATTACCCTTTTTTCCTACACTGATGATAGTGTAATCCAACCCGAGTTTTCGCAATTCTTCAATCCTACACTCTGCCTTCCTAATAACAGAACTATTAAACCCACCACAAAGGCCTCGATCCCCAGTAACCACCACAAGGGCAACTTTCTTAACAGTCCTAACACTAGCTAAAGGAACATCTACATCCTCTAATTGAGCACTTTCATTGATATTATACAGCATTTGAGCTAGGGCTTCAGCAAATGGCCTACCATTAATAACAGCCTCTTGGGCTCGCCGCACTCGTGCGGCCGCCACAAGCTTCATTGCTTCTGCAACTTTCTGGGTGCTCTTCACAGTACCGATTCGCTCTCGAAGCTCGCGAATTCCACAACGGATTTGAAATCGTGATCTGGGTTTTGGTGAATTCATCGATTGATGAAATGGGTTGGTTTTGGATTGGAAAGAGACTGAGGGTTTGGCATCAATTGAAGGGTTTGATGGGACCCCAATTACAACAGTATTCAATGAAAAAGACATGATTTTTGCCAGTTTATATGTGAGTGATGATGAGATTAATGACAAAAAATCAAAATAGAAATTGTACCACTTGAGGTGAAATTGATTGTTGTGAGAAAGATGTGTTGAGACTTTGTAGAAGGGGTTGGTGTTCTCCTTTGCTGCTCATGCCCGGCTAGCTATGTCTGTCAGATACTACTCCCAACTAAAACTAGAAGTTGCTCAAATGCAGAAAATCGATTATTATTATTAGTATTATTTTTTTCATCTTCAGCTAATTTACTCAATTTCAACTTTTTCAACAAAAATCTTAAGAAATGGAGTACTATATAAATAATGAGAAATTACACTGAAGAAAAGAAGAAAAAAAATAAATGATAATCACTCCTATTTTTTTTTTTATGGGGGGTTTGTTTTGTTTACACCACTCTTAAGAGTTTTGTAGCATCTATTATTCGGTGAATTTATGGTCAAATTTATATTTTGGACTTTGATTTCTACGATTTCATTACAAGTCTAGTGTAAGACTTGTCTAGTACTAGCTAGTCTTTAGTGTGAATTCTTTGGATCCGTTTATTATTTGAAAAGAATAGACCCTAAAAATAGGCTGCTATCAGCTAATTTGATTGCAACGATTTCAGTACAAGTTTTGTGTGAGACTCACCTAATAGGAGGACTATCTAGTTTTTAAGAGTTAACAACGCTATAAGGATATGAAGTTTGCAAAAGAATTGGTTTAAGGATTTGAAGTTTCAAAGTTTGATTTAATGAACTCTATTCACTTGTTGGACTAAAATACCTTTTCTAACATGTTTATTTTGAATTTTTTTTTTTGATGTTTAGACTTTCTTTTCAATCATTTTTTTCCTTTTTTTAAAAAAAAAAAAATATTTGTCTTCATTCCCTTAATTTTTATACAAACATGTTTTTCACTCATATGCCATTTGTCATCAGTAATACTATTATTCTTTTGCCACCTTCTTCTATGAAAATATATTTTTTAAATTTAGTTATGATGTATGTTGTTATTATTGGAAGCCTAACGATTATATAAGCTGTTATAATAATTATTGAAACTTTATGTTTTCACGGAAAATAGTAATATTATTGATGACAAAAGGGATGAGGGTGAATAACATATATGAATATAATGGAGAAAAATTAAGTTTACAAGGGATAGGAAAGAATGGTGAAAAAGGAAGTCTTAAAAAAAAAAAAAAACAATCAAAATATATATGTTAGGTAAGGGTATTTTGGTCCAATAAGTAAATATAGGTCCTTAAACCACAACTTCAAAATATTGGGTCCTTAAATCAAAACTTTTGTATATTTTAGGTCCTTAATATATAGTTAACTCTAATTTTTAGTGTGAATTTGATTTATGTCAGTTTTCATATGAAAGAATGGATCCTAAAAAGATAGAGTAATTTATTTTGGTGTGAGACTTGCTAATATGAATACTAGCTTTTTTTTGACAAAATATGAGTACTAGCTTAAGAATCACTCTTGTCATATATGACTTTAGTATAGACTTAAATTGTATACTTTATATGATTTTTGTTGATTTCAGTTTAAAAAAAGAAAAATCAAAGTTAAACAAAAATCAATCAAAATTAATGAAAATCAACAATACATATCGATAAAAATAGAACCAAACATATTTAATTGTATTACCCCAAATAGAGATTATTCATGTCCAATAGGGCTACCACTAGTACTAGAGATAATTGATGTCTATTTTCAATAAGTTAAAGAGGAAAAAAGTGCAATAGATTTGCTATGGGTAACTCTCTTGTACAACCGTCTAATTGTTAGACGACCTAATTTAAGGGTTACTTTTCGTAATTTATGGGTTATTTTTAGTGGCTTAGGGGCTACTTTATACAACTTGACACAATCTAGGATTAATTTTTCACAATTTAGTGTTACTTTTATTGACTTAGGGGTTACATTTTTTTAACTTCGGGTAATTTTATAAAATCATTATAAGATATAAAAAGTAGCCCCTAAGCGGCTAAAAATAGCTCATAAATTACAAAAAATCATCATTATATTGGGCCGTCTAATGATTAGACAGTTATACACAAGAATTTGGGTAGAACTTTAGTAGCTACCCGGGTGATTTTCACAAACTAGTGGCCTGAGTTTGCACCCAATAAAAA
>BSSO01005600.1:0-12937 GCA_030267885.1 Mesembryanthemum crystallinum | reverse complement strand
GTGCATGATATGTGTGATGAATTTCGAAAAGTGATGAATATACATTTTACGGGTGATGAATCTACATAATCCTAAAAAAGTGATGAATATGCATGTTATGAGTGATGAATATTTATGCTACGAGTGATGAATACACACTTTGTGAGTGATGAATTTAGTAGTTCGCATATAATTTTAATTCGCAGTGTAACTTGACTCTATATATATATATATATTAGCGGATCATAAAAACTAACTAACCTTTGGTGTCCTCATAATTAAGGTGAGTAAGATGTGGCGAAGGAGAAAGAAACATTGTCCAAATGGGGGAAGATCCAATAATAATAGATGAATTTAATTTGCAAAGAATAAATGGTTTATTCAAGTATATATATATGAGAATAATGAATATGGATTATATTGGCTTATCTATCTGTCAACTTCATGGATGGCAAACAGGATAAGAATGATGTATCATATGATTGCGGCTGTCATATATATTGAACTTTGGATATATAGAAGAAAAGATAATCTAGGATTCAGGATAAAGTTGAACAAGATATGTTTCATTTTGGCTGATCAGATCAGCTTGAAAAAGTGATCAGAATTTGTCAAGGGCTCTTTTGCTGCCCACTAGTGTTTCTATTGTTGTGTAGTAGCATTTGTAATATTTATAATTACCAATAATGTTATTTTTGGTATTGAAATGGAGCTCCACATTTCATTTTAGAGCTTAAATATAGTATAATAGAGATTTAGAATTTAGAATCCAAGAAAGAAAATGAGGCTGAAAGAAGAATTTGATCAAATGATAAGGTAGTGGCCGGTGGAATTTAAAATCCTAAAATTTAAGTTCTTATGAAAAGTTGCCGATTTTGATCAATGTCAACTCTATAATCTTAGTTGTTTATATATAAATCCCCATTTCAAATCCTGGAATTCCAATCCACGGTTCCAATCAAACACTTATGAGTTTAGTAAATTAAACTCTATGCCATTATAAAAGATTTACGCACAAACTCTCATATACTCAGAGTGGGAGACAATATGTTATCTTGTTGAACTATATACAACTTTTTTGTTCATATCAAGTATACTTAGAGGTGTAGTTAGATAAGATAGAACCACTTAGTTGAATTGTTAGGATATACTAGTAGTAGTTTTTAAACATGTTGTCAAAGTCGTATGACCCATTACCAAAACGACAAAGAGAAACTTGAGCTTTGTATTAGTGCACAACCAAATCTCTTTAAAAAAAAAAAAAAAAATCAAAGCAAGGATGTCTGTAATCGGCTTGGACGATATAGTTGGACCATCATCCGGTTATAAGAAAACTATACTGATCCCATCCCCTGTATTGCTCCTTAGTGCAACATCTTTATACTAGACTCTTTTCGTGGTCTATTTCTTGGGATCATTAGGGAATCACCCACTATGCTTTCTGATCACCCGGTGCCTCAAAGAAAACCGAATTTGTCATTGTGAGAAACATTATTTTTTTATTTCTATTTTCTTTTTTATAGTGGAAAACTCCAATATCCAAGTGAAGGGCAATGCCTCAATAGCTCTCCTGCAGCAAATTGTGTATGTCATGTGGACTCACAGCCTCACACCAAGGAGGCTAAGACAAAGGAAAACCTCCTCCAGAAAGAAACTTTATATATGAGGGGCAGTCCACTAAATTTTGGCTACTTTGCTATTTACATCTTCCTACAATCTTTTGTTTAGGGGGTGACCCCACAGTTGGGCAGTAAGAAGCAAATTGATTTTGAAAGATTCAACCAAAAACTTTTGATGACATTACAAGATTTGATGCATATAGTATAAATGTGCTGTTGATTTGATTTTGTCAGCTAAAAGTTCTGAGTAACTTCCCTAGTCCTTTGACTGGGTACAATTTGAGATAGCCAACTTCCCCACTAAGATCTCCAATTGAAGTTTGGCAAAGATTTGGCCATTTGGGGCCTTACAAGTTACAATGCCCCAGTTACTGTCATTATATGTGCCCCACTAGGCCCAACACTGTCTTAATAGTGTAATTATAGCATAACATCATCTTGAAGTTTCTCAGAGTTTGGTTCAAAGCTACTCCCTCCGTTTTACAAATAAGGTGACGCTTGGTTTTTCGCAACTCACATGACCAAGCGTCACCTTCTTTAAAGAACGGAGGTAGTATATGTTTCTGTGTAATGTTTTTTTTCTTTTTTTTTTCCTGTTCAATTTTATGAATCCCTTAGTTATTCAATATGCAAACTTATATATAACCGTCTAACCGTTAGATAAACCAATTTAAATGTGAATTTTTATTTATGGGCTACTTTTGGCGACTTAGGAGTGACTTTTAACAACTTAGCGTGTTTTTACAAAATTAACCTGAGTTGTAAAATGTCACTCTTAAGGCCTCGCTTAGATTGGAGGAAATATTAAGGGGGTATTGGAAAAAATTAAAGGGTAAAAGTGGAGGTTGGAGGTGGTGGTGGGGAAAGATTATGGTGGAAGAAGGAGAAAGATGAAGGATATAGGGGGAAAACTTACCCTAGTGGGGTGGTGGGTAATTGTTTCTCCCCTACATCCTTCCTTTTCATCCTTCCCCTATAATCTTTCCCCCACCACCACCTGCAGCCTCCACTTTTACCCTTTCATTTTCTCCATTACCCCTCCTAATCTTTTCCCCCTATCCAAGCGGGCCTAGGTTGTTAAAAGTAACCCATAAATTGGACAAAGTAACTCTTAGGTTGGGTCATCTAATGATTAGACGGTTGCACAAAAGTGTTACTCATTGGACTGTTATTCTCACATTCATCATAAGTTGGCCACAACTATGTTCAATTGGGATTAAAAAAAAATGGAGTTTGTGCTAGGTTTGCAACCTAAGAGAAAAATTAATCAACATCGTTAGGTAAAGGAGATCTAATTGAGATCTTAAGGGCATCCACATCAAAGGTTGAAGGGGGAGGTTGGTGATTTTAATCCCACCTTCAACTTTTGATGGGGGATGAGGTTGAAGAGGGGTTGGAGTTGAGGGGTTGAGGAAGATGAAGCTGGTTGAAGGCAAAAAAAAAAAAAAAAAAAAGCAAAATGAAAAAGGCAAGAAAAGGAGAAATAATCACGCGTGAAAGGAACGAAAGGGGGAAGGAAGGAGAGTTAGATACAGGCGCCTGGGATGAAGAATGGCAGCAGCTTTTGGCAGCAATTGCAGTCGACAGCAAACGAGATGTCGCCACGTGGCTGGTTTTCTTTTTTTATTCTTTTTCTTAAAAAATGAATAGCTGAAGCTAAGTTGCAAATTTGAAAAAAAAAAACAGAAAATACATTATTATTAAAGCTGTAAAATTAAAAATATATTACTATTTTTTTTAAAAAAAGGATTTGTTATTTATAATTTGTGGTCCCATTATAAAGCTATTTTGGGGTTTATTTCAATGGGAGTGTGAGGTTTATGACAGGTTTATGGGAGAAGAGGTTTACGGGATGGTGAGGTGGCATGACATAAACCTCCTCATAAACCTCCTCTCAATGTGGATGCCCTAAGGTCAGTGAGCATGAGACAAATCATGTCAATAAGCTGAGGATTTTGGATTATAGGTATAGATTACAAACTCAAGAATATTTTGATGGGACCATCCAACTTTCACGTAATTTGTGTCAAATTTTCCTTATATCTTTGTAATTATGGGTATGTTCTATTCATGTGATTTTTGTTGATATTTATTGTTAATTATTGGTTTTGGTTGAATTTTGTTATTTTTGTTGATTTTAATGATTTTTGTTGATTTTCGTTGATTTTTTGTTGATCTTATTGATTTTTGTTGATTCGTTAGATTCAACAGAGAACGACTTTGTTGAATTTTGCTGATTTAAGTTGATTTTTATTGAAATCAACAAAAATAAGTTGAAGAGAACAAAGCCTAAGTGTTAGAGAAGTATTTAAGATATGTCTGGTCTACTGGTAAACAAACACAACTTATTTGTATATTTAATTGAGAATTCAAGCCTTTTGAGAAGCATATATACAAATTTATTTGTGGAATATACGAGGCCATGCATTAGGAGGTGTCCCTTATCCACGCTTAAGGTTATGTTTGGCAAAATTAGCTGTAACTGTGAGCCGTAGCTGTAGCGGTTGCTTCAAATCTTGTTTAGTAGTTGAGAGAGAGAAAAAACAAGTTGCAAGTTTCAAGCTGTAACTTCTGCTCAAAATGGCCCTAGTATGGGTAATTTCCAAAAATCAGCTGTAGCTGACAGTTGCTTCAAATTTTGTTTAGTAGTTGAGAGAAACAAAAACAAGTTTCAAGTTTCATGTTGTAGTTTTTGCTTAAAAGTTAGCTTTTGGTGACAAACATAGCCTAAGAATGAGCAAAATTTCTCTTTGCCAACGCTTAAAATAAAACACACGTTAAAAATGTAAAAGTTTCGTATTTCATTTTCTTTATTTTTGTACCATTTTTCGTGATATTAAACAAGATGTGGACATTCCCAACAAATTAGCCTAACCAAGACACTCTTGGAACAATCCCAAAGGGTGAGAAGCATGTGAAGTAGGATATGATACAAGTCATCCTTTAGAACTTTACCGACTTTGGCAACTTAATCAATTTGATTAATACTTGAGCAATACCTTACCTTTGTTATGGTACACTTGTGAGTTATGCCTTATGACACTTATAGAGACATAATTTTTCACCAGTTGTCAACTCATAAGAAACACAAAAGGCCCCAACTTGTTTGCTACCTCCACCTTAAATGACATCCCTCAGTTTGCTGTGATAGGGGCCTTTGAGAGCTGGATCAGTTATGTACTAGAAGAAAAAAAAAACCAAGTTCAACATGTACTTGATGATCCCCACCAAATAGAGCAAGACAGCTAATTTACACAAAATAGAGTTCCTAGAGGTTGTCACACAAATAAACTCCGCAAATTCTTGTGTCCATCCATCTCATGGTTATCGACAATAATATTTTCATGTAATTTATAAATAAATTGTTTAAAATCACCCCTAGTTATTATTAGGTAGGCATTTAAAACGGCCTTTTTTTTTTTTTTTTTTTCCTTTTGCATTGCTCTACCTCACGAGTCAAGACCTAATCCAATATTAGTAGGCCAACTACTAGACATGAAAGAGGAAGGGGTGGGAAATCTTTCTCGTACATGCCTCTAGTGAAATTAAGAATTTGGTAAGCGTTGCATGATAACTTTACTCAACAGACATAAGCTCATGAATCAAGAGATACTCTATAACTAGAGGTATCATTTCCCATTTATGAAATTCAAATTTCTGTTCTTATCACTCTTTGTACATCCTTTATGATTAAACAACTTAGGTTTAAAACATATTCACATGTATGATGTGTGCCTCGAGATTTGCCAAAAGTCGGGCTCGTTCTTGCCTAGGCCGTTAGCTCCCTCGTGCACGACATGGACAAAATAATTTGCGTCTCGTGCCTTGTCAAGTTGCATAGGCTCTGGCTATGGTGGCACGAGCCACAACAGGTCATGTCCAAAGTTTTTTCAGTTGTACTTTTTGGATTGTACTTCGTACCCAGTGCCACATCCGATTGAGTTACGAATTTTTCCGAAAAATTGGACATAAGCATTGTTTGAACCAAAAACAACAGAACATGCGAGCCGACCCAACCCAGTGCCATATCCATGTGTGGCTCCCCAATGAAAATCTAACCCCACAACTCCGGGGGCCCTTCTCTCCCTTACCCATGTTGAAAGTCAGTAAAACATATGTCTAGATTTTCCTTGTCTCCCCATCTTTTCCTTAGATTTCCCAACTTAACCACTTTTCCATTATTTTAATTAAGTCACCTCTTTCCAGGAAAGAACCAAGCTAATCAAGATTAGTCTTCACTATCCTCTCCAAATGTACTAGGACATTGTACCTTGCCTTGACGTGAACATAACGCAGTAGATCAAGTCCAATGAAGCTGGCCGTCAAGCATATTCCTTCCCTTTTTCCTAATTTTGTCTCCACCTACTATTTTCTCATATCAACATCACCTTGACACCCAACTTTCCTTGTCCAAATCAAATGCTTTGATTAGACCATCTACTAAATTTCCATGCGCAAGCCCAACAACTCATTTAATAAAAACTGCACTTACTTGTATCTATTTTACACGTTACGACTAAATCCGTTCAAACTCTGAAGCACAGACGCTTAGGATTAGTGTTTGCTATGTGTCGAATATATGGACACGACACAGTATACACAACACTTGAAGACGATACATATTAGATTTTTTTTATTTTTTTTTATATTTATTAAACTTTTTAATCCTCTATCCGTGGAGCTTCTCATATCTATATCATATCCCTATCAGTGTTTGTATTCATGTCCATACAACCTAGTTTGAACTGTGTAAAAGGAAAAAACTATCCCACTATTTGCTTTTCGTTCAAAAAACTCAACAACTTGTAGAATAACATAGTCTATTACCATATCAGCTCCGCAAATCATATTTTTATTGCATCGTTATCATGACACCAATGACACCCATCTCGATTCCAAACTTTATCAAATTCCTTTTGGTAACCACCCTTCTCCCTTCTTTTTCCAAAATAATATTCCTTGCCGTTAACTCTTTTCCACCAAATAAGTTTATAAACTGATTTCAAACACAAATTTTTGATACCAATTTAAGTTTAAACCTAAATCTCTGATACCAATTTACAGATCGCCCACATCGGTAACAAACTGATTCCAACCGTATCTTTGATACCATTACGGTGACATGTACATTCAAAAATAAAGCGACGTGCCAGTCACATACTTCTTCTTTCCTTTTCCTCTTCCTTCTTTTCAAGTAGTTTACCAAACATCAAATTCCCTAGTCAAGTTCCCAAACTAGTCGGCAAACTTTTGACTTTTCTAACAAAAGAAGTAAAAAAAATATTCAAAGTCAAGCTTCAAGAGCATGCCTCAAAGGAATAGTCTGCCTATAAAGAAGGAAAAGCAGCCATATCAACAATACCCACTAACTACCTAAGACCAAGTCACTTGCAATTGGACAGAATCATATGCATGCATACAATACAAGAAAAACAGCAGTGACTTCCATTTTTTCCACAGATTTATGCAAAGTGCCAACTTTGAAGGACCACAAGCATCATCCTCAAAAGTCAACAAGTGAAGTGCCAACTTATCAAACCCTAATTTGACATAAAAATGGAGGTAGTATATGTTCTAGGAAGCATTTACCACATGAAGTGGCATGTGCAATGGTGCCAATGGTAAATGCAATCATCTGTTGTTGTTCCAAAATTTTGCTTTGAATTGAATCAAATTGGTAAAAGGTAACTCATTAGAATTCATCCGAAACCTCATATGACAAGCTCGAAATGTGACATATCATGGCAACAGTGCCAGTACGCCACTTTAGGGTTTTTGATACCGCGAGGAGGTGAAGGGGTTCGAAAGAAAAAAGAAGGAAAAGAATAAAAGCAAAACAAAACTGGAATATTAGGGTAGGTGGGATGTTAGCATGTTTTAGGGAGGAGTTGTTAGCTCAGATGCTTGAAGCCATTTGTGAGTCCTCCAAATGGGTTGACAGGGTATAGATCCAACCCTCTTGTCCGCCCGGGCGCCCCTCCTTTGAGAGAAGAGACATCCAGCACAAACCTGTTCAACCCACAAAAGGAATTACGACAAGATCAAATTGTACCATTATGTATTGGCACGAGAAGATGAAAGAAAGCTTACGAGTTCTTGGATGCGTCTCCAAGATCTGTAGCTGCAGAATTTAGGAATATCTTGCTTCCTACCGTAGATGCTGAATGCACCAGGGGAAAACCAACCTTCTTCGGAACTAAAAGTAGCAATTTAATGCATTTAATCAGCACAAGAACGCCAAACAAGAAATTATATTCTGAAACTAAGACCCTGCTGATTCATTGTTTTCATACTGCATTCAGTTATGTTTTGTTCTTCAACTTACTTTCTCACATATGGTACTGTTCATTCAGTTCCCACTTAGTTTAATTAAGTTCATCACGGTTCAGTTGAAATAAACAGAACTAAATATTCGTTAAAGGGTATTCACCTGATTGGTTTGTATTGTCGGCAGATTCATGTAAGCCCAAGAGGTTCTGCAATCGAAGGGAAACATAAGCAATCACTATCAACTACAATGCTTGAAAATTCAAGACGATAAATGTGAGGAAAGATCTTTGAATGAGGGACTAATCACCTTTAGATTCTTGTAGCACGCCTCAAGGTCATCATTGACCAAGAGATGATCAAAAAGACCGGGTGATTTCCCTTGTTCAAGTTCACCCTTTGCATTGCGGAGGCGTTTCTGAATCTGCTCCTCTGTTTCCGTCCCTCTGTTTCAAAGATATTGTGAGTGAAATTGTAAAAACCAAACCAGTATGGAACCAATAAAGTCTCACTACAGCTCTAGTTTACCTAGAACGGAGCCGCTTCTCGAGATCTTCATAGGATGGGGGGCAAACAAAGATAAACATTGCATCAAGAGAACTAGCCTTCACTGACCTCGCACCTTGAACATCAATGTCAAGGATGCATCTCTGCATTAAGGCCAATATACTTGGTTTCAAATTTCAGAAGCATAGATATCTAGACATACAAAAACATTGCTCATAGGAAGTGATGTGAAGGCATCAAATGCCAAAAAGGCATATTCAACTTACTGGCCACTATGATCAGTTGCTTACCTAAGCTAAATAGTGAACATATCGAAGAAGTATCAAGTATGATAATTCAAGGTTATTAGGTATGGCTTCTCCATATAACTACTACTATATGGATCACTCAAAGTAGTTATTATACATCGAACAAGATGCAGTACCTTATTTTCATCTCATATTAATAGGATCATATCACAACCAATGAGAGTATTCAAAATATATGCAGAGTTGCAGACAACAAAGGGATAAAGGAAACTCAATGCTCACCTTTCCCGCATCAGCAACCACCTCTACAGCTTCAACACTCGTTCCGTACAAATTTCCATGAACTGAAGCAAACTCAAGGAACTTCCCATCTTTAATGTCTCGTTCCATTGAACTTCGCTCGGCAAAATGGTAATGAACTCCATTGATTTCCTTTTCCCTCGGACCACGAGTTGTGTGGCTCACAGAGAACCCAAACATAGAAGGGAAGTCCTTCATGAGCTTGGCTATCAATGTGCCCTTGCCCACACCAGAAGGACCACTAATAACAAGAGGTTTACCAGCATAACCATTAACCCCCCTACTCCAGGCCACGACATTACTTCCCAAAATCTTCCTCTGCTGTCTAACAAATGGTGTATCCACCTACCAATAAATTGCACCATTACTATCAGAACACCCACAAAAAAGCCTTTGAACTGCTAAACTAAATCACTTAAGTTTTCCTAAAGCTTTGCGGCTCTTAGAGCGTAACCAGAATCACCTTTACACAATAGCACACAAATTCTTATACTAGTTATGTCGTTCTTGAATTTGTTGTTCATTTTACTCAAATAACTCGAACATAATGTCGGTTCAGGGCATCAGAACACTCACCTCAAGAAACCAAACGCTATCGTCCGCCATTGAGCTATTCTTGATAACCAATATCCGATCTCCACCTATTGGCAGAGCCCAGTGATCAGAGCTCATAGCTGGCTTTGTGCCCAATACTGTAGGATATACCCTGCAATTGTAAGAACAATAAGTAAACCCAACTACAGGTAAGAAATCCCACATTCACAACTGCACATCTAGTATCTAAAACTTACCACTTCCCCATGGATTCGTCAAAAACCTTAACTCCAAGGGACAATGTTGAATCATCATAGCCTCCAATTGCATACTAAACAAACCACAAAAACCAAAACTTTAGCACAGAAATTGCGCATAAAATGGCTATTGCCCAATGACAAATGGGACATACAATATACCTTAGTATTGCCTAGAGAGGTAGTGGTTTCCATACCCCTAGGTAATAAATCAAACCCATTTCCACAACTCTTCTGCAGATCATCAACCAGAAAAGCTGGAGCCTCACCCTATATAAATTATAAGAAGACCCAGATCAGAATCACATACAGGAAGTTATACTACCATGATCTGTCTATCTTTCAACCAGAAAACCAATCCCTCTTTGGGGTTTGTGGTTTCTAATTGCCTCAAAATCTTAGGAAAAAAAATGGAAATATCAATGAACTCACCATTGGAGTAATTCCTTCTTACTCCCACAAAAACAAAATTCAACCTACACAATGCACAAAAGGGATAGATCAGAATCAGAAATTCATCAAACACTTGTTCAACCTAAAACCAACAATGTAGAGAGAAAATCTCATAAAAGTGAAATAAACCCAGATGACCCATTAGCAAAACAGGCACAAAAATTCATTGCATAACACAAAAAACAATCAAACTAACAAAAAAAAGAGAGAAAACCCACCAAAATCCTAACTGGAACCAAAGAGATCAATGAATCAAAGGGCTAAATATAAGCAAAAACGAAACAAAGCGAAGAAGACCCAGTACCAGAACCGTGAAAAAGATTGTAGTTTTTTTCCTTAATGCTCAAAATGAGAACAAGGTTAAAGGGTCATTTAAAGAAAAAGAATTCTATAGAGATTTGAGAGCTTTGAGTGAAAATCAAATCAAAACAAACTTGGGATGGAAAAAACCACAAGGGTGGTGGACAAAGGTTAAAGAAAAGACGAGAGGGATTCCCATATTTGTAGGAAAGGGAATGAAGAGGGAGAATTTAAGAGAGAGAAAATGAAAGGGGTTGGCTTAAGTAGAGGTGGGGGCATTGAACATAAACAATCAACAGAACCCAGAAAATGGGGCTTTTTTTTTTCTTTTTTTTTTTTTTGGCTCTTTTTGGTGTATGGTGTGGTGCCAATGAAGCTTCTTTCTCCTAAATCAAGTGGGATATGATATGGTCATTGACATCAATGAAATTTCGTCAAAAAAGAAGCCCCTTTTTTGCCCTTTCAAATCCACCGATTTTTGAATTGGATTTGGATTTGTCACTTTTTGCAATTTTTAGGGTTTGTTTGACGAGGCACACAAATTGACAAAGATGGGGTTGCCGTTTGCAAAATAAAGAAAAGGGAGTTCGTACACATTTATAGGGAGGGGCACGTAATCGAGATTCTCTCCCTCTCTTTTAGGAAAATAAAATAAAATAGATTGTATTGTTAATTATTGTTGTCCACCTTGTCATTTACTCAAAAGATTTGTAATTGTTAAACATTAATGCTATATTACATGAAATTTAGTGTAAAATTAAGATGTGTTTTGTGATTTTCATAGTTTCACTTTAGTAGTATGGGTGGGCCGGCCTATATACCGTGCTAGAAGGCTAGTAGGGCTGTCAAAAGTTAACACGAAACGACAATATGACACGAACCGGACACGAATATAACGGGTTAGTGTTGAGACTTTTTGATCCATTTAACGAGTGACACGTTTAGTTAAATGGGTTAGGTTAAGGTTGAGATTTCCAACACGAAAATGACCTACTTCCTACCCGTTTAATTATATACGTCAAATTTAAATTCAGTTAACTTGAAAGAAGTAACTAATGTGATAGAATTTTAACTAATTTGAACAATTTATCAACTTTAGACTATCGAATGTACATAAATTAAGGTTAAAACTCTTGATTTTTAGGTAAAGCTATATGATTTTCTTAATTTCTAACATGTTCGCAAAATTAAAAGGTATAAACGGGTTAATATATCATTAGCAGGTAACACGTGTTAAACAGGTCAAGTCAAGGTCAACGATTTCCAACGTGCTTTAACGAGTTAGGTTTGGGTCAAGAGATTATCGACACATTTAATTTTGACACGTACACAAACACGACCTGACACAACCTGTTTGACAACCCTAACGGCTAGTGTGTTTGGAGGTTTGTGAGGTGCGATCCAGTTAGCAGGTCTCTGTTGTATCATGTTGTGTCGCCTTTTCTCTAAGGACGACCCAGACACGAATTGTAACATATGACTTGTCATGTCATGCCTATGTAATTTTCAAACCTTTTATTTTATTATTATATTTTTGTCTTGTTGGAGCCGGCAAAGTTGTGCCTAATAAACACTGGATTTTTTTAGAATTGTGGTGCAGACACGGCCCACGAGGTCATGCCACGTGCCACACCGGGGCAAGAGTGGGTCCATATCGTGTCGAGCTAAAATCTCGATCGATGGGCTTGCATGACCAGTGATCATCCCTATTCAGGGGCTTAAATTTTGCATAGTTTGAACTTTGAATGTATTGTTTATGCGTGGAAGTGGTAAATCACACTCCCTACTTATAACATTGGTGCAACAAACTCTCAAGATTTTAATGTTGTGATTGCTCCCGCAACTTATCCTACTTACATGATTCAATCTTTTACTTAATTTTTCAGCCAAAAAATCACCGAAATTATGATGTGGCACCGACAAAGTGAATTAAAACGAAACTACTTAACGTAACAGAAAATTTACTCGACGTAACCATTTTTGTCGCAAAAGTTCCTAAAATATCCTTTTTACTTGAACCCTGTTCATTTTCGTTTGCTTTCTCTCTCTATCTCATCCTCTCTCTCCACATCAATTGCAGCACAGCACCTTTTGCGTTAATTCATTCATAACTTCGGCTGTGAATGTGATCCATGTTCTTCTACCCTTTTGATTTGCTAAATTCTAGTAATTCATGATGCAATAAAAACAATTTAGTCAACTATAATATTGCTGATTTCATCCCAACCCTCATAATTATTTTCATATAAAATAGGTGTTTCGTTTCAATTTGCTTTGCCAGATCGAAAGCAAATTCTGAAGAGTAGTCCCCCAAAATTAAACAAAAACTACTCATCGGTAATAAGAGTAAGTGGTCAACAATTCTAAGAAAAACAAAGTGAAAAAGAAAGGCACTCATCTAGGAAGGAGTAATTAACTTGGAAATACATTCCACTTCAACCATTTTTAGCTACTCCCTCCGTTTTTTTTTATA
>BSSO01005599.1:0-12939 GCA_030267885.1 Mesembryanthemum crystallinum | reverse complement strand
AAACCATTTTTGTCCGTGGACAATCCGTCACAGCATCAATTCATCCGTGGCAATTTTGTTTGAAACAGCCATGAAATTAATTTCTCGTGGCAACTTCATGAGACCTATAGAAGTAAGCCACAAATTTTGGCTTCCCATGGCGAAATTCGTGGCCTAAGTGATCATTTGTTGTAGTGTTTTTCAGTTCATTCAACCTGATTAACGTTAAGTTTTCATTCGTTTATGATGGTGAGGGTCGTGAGTTTTATAAGGAGGGGGGGAGATATTACCTAAGTTAAATGGGTAAAAGGAGAGTAGGTAATAAATTTGACGGAAAACATAACGGATGGTCACGGGAGAGACATTGTCAAGAGTACAATGGCACCACATATAATCGAAAAAGAAAATTTATACCATGTGGAATTTCCCAAACCACAGTGGCACCACGTAGAATTTCCCTAGAAATTTTGACAATTTTTAAGGGATGGAGGGAGTATATTACAAGCACTTTGAACATATTTTTTTCGCTTCAACAAATTTTGTAATTCATGTAAAAACGACAAGTAATTTGTGACGGATGGGGTATATATTTATCTTGAATTCACCTTTTTGCCATTGCAAAAGACAACATGACAGTGGTGGTGCCAAAGGCCACACAATGAGCCCACTGGACATGAAACCATATGATACAGAAGCTGGATCAAACAGCCCACAGATTTTGGACAAAGATGGGCTTTGGAGAGAGAAAGAGAGAGAAGCCCACAAAAATTCCAAATGTTTGCAATAGCTTTCTCTGCAGCTCCGGAGCACACAGAACTCAGCAAATCCTCGGCCGGCGAAAAATGGAGTGCGCGGCAAAGGGGAGACGGACCCGGTGCGTGGGCCCACCGGTGAGACGTTGTGCTCGTTGCGAAGCTGTAGCCTATTGTTCTCTCTCTCATCAGGTCTTACTTTCATCTCTCTCTATCTCTGTTACTGAAGTTTTAATTTATGTGGTAATTGGACATCTGGGTTGCGAATTGATTGTAGTTTATGTGGTTGTTTTATCCTGGTTGCTTTGATGTTGGTGGGTATCTTATGAATTTTGCATTTGATTTGTTGTTAGTTTGATAATTTTGGTATTGAGGATGGTATGTGTGATGGGTAAGTTAATTAGGGGTAACACTGATCAAAGTGGGTTGTTGTTGTATTTGTGATGGGAAATGATAGTGTGGAAGAATTTGGTGCTTCTTTTTGAAGATTGTGTGTCTAAAGCTTGACTATGGTAGGTTATGTCAAATTTTGCACTTAAATGTGTTTCCAAGGAGAATCTTGCCTATGGTTGGTTATCTGAAATTTTGTGTTTAAAATGGCTTTACGAACTCATTGACAGTGAATATAAGCTTAAGTGAGGTTACTCAAAAGCAATTGATGAAGGGAGGAGTAAGTCATTAACTCACCAGTTCATATGCATGCTAAAGGCCATAAATTTGTCATTATGTGACAAATTCCTATTGTACTTTTAAAAGTGTAGAGGTTGTTATCCGGTATACCCTTGTATGGTTAAGAGCGATTCTATTGTGTCAAAACATGAGGAACTCTCAACTATATGGGAATTGGGCTCAAGGATCTCATCTTTGACTTGTCCGTGAAAAAAATGTTGTGCACAAAGGCAGTTTGAAGATAGGATCAGCATCTAACTAATGATTTTGTGGGGGAGGGAAGAAGGGGGCACATGTTTGTTTTGTATTTGGTTGTTTGTTGGGGGACATTTTCACAATATGTCAAGATAGAAAATATGTCTGTTTCATATTGTTGTCATGGGCTAGGATGGTTCGCCTTAGTTCAGAGTAAGAGGAGTCAGTGAACAAGTACTTACTATTTTTTTTTTTTTTTGGGTTAATATAAACATACATACTATTTCATTGTGCTCGTTCCAGCTTTGATGACAGTGGGGCTTACATTTAGTAGGTTCTTTGTATGCACATGAGTCACAACTCATGAGGCACACCATACATCATATGCTGAATCAAAAAGTGCATGACTTTAACTTTGAAATTCTACCTACTGATAAATGTTTCTAGATTTCGCATTGGAGTGACCACAAGCAAGAATGTGAAAGATTAGAGCAACAAATGAGTAATGCAGATATACTAAATACATTTCCTTTCACATTTTGTGAAGAAGCTACAGCTCAGGTAATGTGTGTTTGTTTGTAAGTCAATTTTGTTCTCCAAGTGCACTAATAAGATGTAATTGGATACTCTTAATTATGTTTATTTATGATTCATGTAGATTTGTGAGAAGCAAGAAACTAGATGTTCATTTCTCGTAAAAAGGAATCTTCATGAAGTAGGCATGTGGTCGTATGAATGTTCTTGTGGGCCAACAAATGTTTCTCATGATCTCCCAGTGTATGTTTCCATTTCTTGGCTTTCTAATACCAGAATTAGCATCTTTTTTCTTTTTTTGTTTCTTTTTTTTTTGTCCCCCATTGATGGTTGGATGTATAACTCTTTTAAGTATTCCATTTGGATCCTTTTTTATAGGCTGCTGAATTGTTGGAACCTTTCAAGCATGTTGGCTCCTTGTGTTGGTAATGTCTTCTTCTTTGTGTCTTCATTTTCAACTAGTTAACTTGTTCTTCGATGTGTTTGTTAACATCTCATGCAGACCCTGTTTCTCCATTATCGGAACAGTTATGTTGCTGGAAGGAATACTATGAATGGAGATCAATCCCGTTAGATTCACCTGTTGCACTGCTGCTTCAATGGGTAATGATATGGAAATTAGCTTTGTTAGTTCCTACATGTGAGCAGAGTCTGCCTAATTTATTCCATTTTCTGAGCTTAAAGGTTCATTATTTTTTACTTTTGACCGGTAAATTAGGGGGATACTTCTATTGAATTTGTATGCTCTATGTGATACTCGTATTTGGAATTTCTGGTGATATTGAAGTTCACATCCCCACCAAAGGCACATGCATGTTGCCTATGCACATTTCGTCCAAAGTACACACACATTTGATTCTATGTTGGTGGCTTGCTTATTTGGCTGATGTTGATAATGGTTACCTGTTTTCTTTTGTTTATGTCAGCCCTTGACAATTTATCATGCACTTCAACTTAATGCCAGCAGAGTGAAGAGTGGTGAGGGTAGTAAAGTAATCCACATTCATTATCTTGGTATATTCCTCTGTTCATCCTTTTTTCGTGACTTGCCTAGAGAAAGTTTTCATGTTTAGCCACACTCATTGACATATTTCTAACTGTGTTTACGATATCTTCGCGTTGTTTTACTTCAACCTTTTGCTTCACCTTGTAGGACCTGAGAAGGAGCTTTTCCAAATTGCTTCCTTAGGGGAATTGCACGCACTTTTCCCGAACAGTCATGTGCATCTAGAGCTTGTTGGGCCTGCAATTCCTGAGCACAGGTCAGTGAACTTCTTATACTAGTTGCAGTTTTCATTTTCCTTGGAATCTAAATCGAGCCTATTCTTCAATGGAAACTTGGTAAAAGAGGGCCTATACTTGGAGTGAGTGGCGGTATACTAGTTGCGTTGTTTTTTTCAGTAACGTCCACACAAGGCCGATCATCTAAGTAACACTATTGCCATTTCAATCTTGTTTGCCTTCCAATTGATAGAGATGGTGAAAGGATCAATCTGGATAGCTATGCTCATTGTGACGACAAACATTGCAAGTGCAAGATACCAAGTGAAAATGGTAGGGGTTCTGCTGTGACACTTCGGCTTGTTAAAGGTCTCTATCATGACCGCTTTAGAGACATAATGAAGGTCCTGAACTCCAACTTTATTCATCTTCCTCCCTTTGTAAGATTTCAGGGTTTAACCATGGAAAGTTTTATAATTTGATACTAATAAGTGATAATGGTAAGTAGATGCCAGCTATCCACATTAAAATGTTATCCATTGCGAATTTGCAATATATGTGCTCTCCGCCATTATTATTTGTAAAATTATAATGCTAATTCACTTACAGTATTGCTTTCTCACTATCTGCAGGATTCGTTCCCTCACCTGATCATCGCCCCAAATGCTGGTATTGCTGCTTACCCAAGCTGGATGGAGACAATTGTATGTTTCCGCTACTTAAATATCTTTCTGTTTTTATATCAAGGTAAATCTCACGCAGCTTGTATAACTACTCTCACAATCTTAGATGTGATTTTCACAGGATCTGATTCATACGCTAAGCGTACCAGCAGTTTTTTCTGACTTCTGTGAAGAAGCTGCTCATCTGGCAGCTCGTTGCCTGAGCAGTGTTACTGGTTCTCAGCTTGCACTCCCTGTAAGTTCACTCTCTTGTCTTTCTACTTATTGGTAATTTTTGTTTTCTAGATGTTAGGGCCTAGGGGACCCCTACTTGAAGAAAGTCTCTCACGAAAGGACGGCCTCCTTTCGAGGCCAATGCCCAGATGTGAGTTTTTGACCCTTGAGCTTTCTTCTTTTTTGGTTGGCAGATTCAGTTAAATCCGTTCAGGCAGCCAATGGCAGTTGAAGACACTGCATTATACCTTCCTTGCTATTCTAATTGCTTTCTTTTTGGTATATGAACTTGGTAAGTCCTGTTAACTCACAGGGTCAGTTGTCGGTGGTGTCCAGACTACTTTCAGGCCCGTTTCTCTGATGGAACATGGATTGATCATGAACGAAGTAGACTTTCCCATGATGTAATATATTTAAAAACGAGATGATGTTTTTCGAAGTAAGTTGCAATGTGGAACCAAAAGGCCAAGAAAAATGATAATGGTTGTGCTTCAAAGTTTCGAATATACCGAGCCTTGGCAAGCGACTCTCGTTCATATCCTCAACAATGATGCTTGATATGAATGTTTCTTTTGGAGCAAATGATAAACATCAACATTTTAGTAGAAATAGTCTCTGAAATTATAGTTGTAAGGCTATACATATTTGACACTCTTGACCAATTCATACCATTACTCATCCATTTAACTTCATTTATGTCTACTTATAATGAATCGGGTGGGGTGGATGTTCATTGTGTCGGAGTACGATGGCTACTCTTAACCTTCTCAATTAAATGGCATCCGAGGAACAGTTGCGTCGAGTTTGAGTGCAGATAAAGCTAAATCCAAAGTGATAGTTATGGCCTTATGGGGCATTTATGAATCAAGAGTGAAAAATTTGGACACGGAATTAATTATGGATGGGGAGGTTTTTCTTGCTGACATGCTCTTGTTCCCTATCACACAAAACCAGTACTTGTGTTACTTCTACTTATCACAACTTCCAATTCCGTCCTTCTTGGGCAACTATTCCCCTTCCAAAGATTCTCAACAGTCCAATTTCATTTTAATTTTATATTTGGTCAATGATGTATCTTGAAGACGGTAAAAAATCCAATATGATAAAAGATGGGAAAGTAAACTAATAAAGATCACATTCAAAAAAAAAAAAAAAAATCATTCTTTGATGGGCATATCTAAGAATGGATAGAGAGACCAATATAGATGCCACTTTTCAACTTTTTTTTCTTCTCAATTTTCAAGAGATTTTAATTAAATAAAATTCAACTAGTTTTAGTTTTAGCCTAGGTTTATTTTAACAAGAAAATGTTTCAAATAAACCGAATTGGATATGGATGAACAATAATATGTATGAGAAGTAAGTTGTACACCACTATAACTGAACTAAGATGGAATGAGAATGTGAAATCATTATAGGCTAAGGGTGTGTTCATTTTCCAATCTCCTCTCACAATCAATTCAATTGAGTTTATAATTTACTTTTTCTAACGTATCATTAAATTCAGTTCAGTTTAAGTCAAATTATTTTCGTTGAAATAAACACACCCCCAAGTAGATAAGGATGATAATACTATTTCAAATTTAAATGAGAAAAAAAAGGAAAGATGATGAGTACTCTATAGTTTACCAGGTAAGTGCAACTGCCACTTTGTAAGTTGACTTGGAGATGGAAACATATACAAATACAACCAACCCCCAAAAAAAAAAAAGAAAATTAAAATACAGTTGAACATCAACTTCCCAATCATCAACACGTTGTCTATCCATTCTCCCCAATATTTTCTCTCTCCTCTAAATTCTTATGAATCCAAAACGCCACCGCTCTTGACACCCAAAATTCTCTCCTTGGGCTACAACGATCACAGTGCAAGCTCAAATTGTAGCCTTACCCAGAAAAGCATAAAGTATACTGTATAATTATACACAATAAAATGCGACAAATTCATAGACACCAGTTCAATTTGTTATTCATATGCTTTCTAGGGTTAGGGTTAGGGTTTGGTTTCGATTTGGGTGTTGCATTGAAGGTCCCCTTTAGGGTTAATGATGTTCTCCCTGTTTTGCCCCGTCAAATTTCATGGCCGGTTCTTAATAATCTTCACAGTGCTGCCGATTTGTTGCCGTCTTTTGTCGGGTCGGTGACGCCTCAAAATGGGTCGATTCAGTGGAAAGGTGCTTGCTTTTATGAAAATAGTGCTCATCTTGAGTTCACTGATGGTGGCGATAAGGGCTTGGGCGGTGGTCTTCTTCATCTCACGGTATAGTTCATTGACCAGTTTTATGTTTTGATCGTCGAAATTGAATTGCCAAGATAATTTTTCTTCAATGTTAATTTTGGGTATTTTGATGAGTCTGAGTTTTTAAGTTTTGAGTTTTGATTTATCTGTATATCGAAGTCTCCTGCTTTGCTAAATTGGGTGGATTGCCAGTAGAGTTTACGTAGTGGTACTAGATATACTACATCATGTCCCATGTCGAAGTCTTGAGCTTGATTGTCATGAGGAAACTCCCACCCTTTGTTTGAATCCCATGACGAATGACGTAGAGTTCGTTGTTGATTTGTTGCCATTTTCTGGATACTATGATTAATTGGTAGGCTATTTGATGATTTAGGTTGATAGAACAATTTACGAGTCTGGAGAAGAAATAGTGTTGTATGGTTGAAATGTTTTAATCTTGACAAATCATTGCCAGTAGGTATATTAGTTCGAGGCTATTGTATTGAATGTTGAGATCCTTACCCTTGCAGCTTACCTTTGCAGACATCTTCAGCTCACAGTTGGACCTGTATGGATCTTTATGTTTTTGCAACTCCTTACAGGATCACGTGGGACTATTATTTCGCGGCTAATGACCACACACTCAAGATTGATTCTTGGGAGGAAGATGCTGAGTTGGAATATGTATGTTTAAATTTTTTAACTTTTAATCATCAGGTTTTACTTGTACTCTCCTAAAAGTAAGACAAACCATTGACATCTTTACTCATGGTACAGGTCAAGCAACATGGGATATCTGTATTTCTAATGCCATCAGGAATGATGGGCACATTCCTTTCCTTGGTGGATGTGCTGCCTCTATTTTCCAACTCCGCTTGGGGTCAGAATGCTAACATAGGTTTTCTTGAGAAGCACATGGGTGCAAAATTTGAGAAGCGTCCCCAGCCTTGGCGAGCAACTATTAATCCAGACGATGTCCATTCTGGTGACTTTCTTGCTGTTAATAAGATCCGTGGTCGTTGGGGTGGATTTGAAACACTGGAGAAATGGGTCACAGGTGCATTTGCTGGTCACACAGCTGTTTGCCTGAAAGATGAGTTCGGTAATCTTTGGGTTGGTGAATCGGGGCATGAAAACGAAAAGGTACTAGTTGAACATCTTAAGTTTTCTAGGATAAAGATAATGCTGATTTTTGTTTTTCCTGCCTTGAGTTTCTAATTTTTTACTCTTAGGATTCACTCATGTGGGACTAAAGCATTTGCTCTATACCTTTGCTTTTGCAGGGTGAAGAAATAATCGTGATCATCCCATGGGAAGAGTGGTGGGAACTTGCACTAAAGGACAGTTCTAACCCACAGATAGGTTTACTTCCCTTGCATCCTGACATGCGTGCAAAGTTTAACTCGACTGCTGCTTGGGAATATGCTCGAAGCATGTCAGGCAAACCATATGGTTACCACAACATGATATTTAGTTGGATTGATACCATAGGCGACAACTTTCCTCCTCCTCTTGATGCTCACTTGGTATAGTTTGGACCTTACAATTAGATAGTTTGCAAAGTCCGTTATTTAACCAAATCTGATGGTTCCTTTCATATTGCCTCAATAACAAAAAAAGAAAAGGAAAAAAGGACTTGCAGTTTGGTCTGTTTTGCAAGTTGTATCTTTTCTTGATTGTAGTAGTTAGCCTCTCATTCAGCTAATGACAGCGTAGAAGTTGCCCATTCACTAACTGTCAAAATGTTGATATTGCAGGTCATTTCTGTCATGTCTATGTGGACTAGAGTACAGCCAGCATATGCTGCAAATATGTGGAATGAAGCTTTAAACATGAGGCTTGGAACTGAGGTATGCATGCTAACTCCATTCTCCCTGCCTCTTGCCCCAAAATTGTGTTCTGCCATGAATAGATTAAATATTCAAGGTCTGGTACTGAGAAACAAAAAGATGTTGGAGTTCCCTTACAAAGACTAGAAGATAAAAGTAGCTCTTATGTGAGGAAGTGAACTTGTGTCCATGTATGGTTGAACTGCCTCCTCACCACGGGCGAAGTTGACAGATTCACTACTTTGTGATCCGAAATGTTCAAGTGTTTAGGTTATAGTTTAGAATAGGAAGTAGCTGTGGGACTATTCTGAATTGTTAAGGTCACTTATATTGGGTGGATCTACTAAAAGACTGAGAAATGGGCAAAAGGAGTTACTGTAGAGAAACTACTTGCTTCTGAGCAAGGCTTATTATGTCAGACTCATATGTCAGACTCATATGTCATTGGCTCATTTTTAAGGAATCTCATGTTCTTCAATTGTGCCTTGTGAGAAAGCCTCTATACTAGGCAGTAGGATATGTTGCCCAATAGCTAGCGTGATGAACTGTAAGTATAGAAGCTTATAAATATAGAAACTTCTTCCATTGAAACCATGCCAGCTTGATCAAAAAGCTAGGATAATTGTACAAGTACATAGTGGTGGTACCACCTTTTCTAGAAGATACATGTAGAAGCAAATTCATACTTGAGTTTCCTTAGTTACAGTATGCGACAAGATCATTTACTTGTTTGCCATTTAGTCCCCTGACGATAACTTGTAATTTATTGTGTGGTCCTCTCGTTGCTGAAGTGCTGCTTTGTTTTATTGTGGGAGAAGGCTTAGAAACATGACACCTTTTAAAGTGTGTTTGATATCATGTCTTGTTTTTTCCTTAATTGGACAGCTTCTCGTTGATCATTATTTATTACTCCTATTCTATAATGACAACTCTTTCTTTATGTGAGAAAATGATATCATCTCTTTCACTTCTCCTTACTTCAGGGCTTGGACTTGTATGGCATCCTTGCAGAAGCCAAAAACCAAGGCATAACATTCGATCAATTGTTAACTATCCCAGAGCAAGATGATTGGGTATACAGTGATGGGAAGTCAACAACATGTGTTGCCTTCATCCTTGAAATGTATAAAGAGGCAGGAATTTTTGGTCCATTAACCAATTCCATTCAAGTAACAGAGTTCACAGTAAGTTACCATATCTTGCAATTCTGGATTTAAAGTATTTTCATTATCTTGTAGTAGTACTTTTCTTTTTCTTTTACTCATCTTAACTGACTATGGTGAATGGCGATAACAATGAAATTGCAGATCCGCGATGCATATATGCTGAAAATATACGAGGACAACATAACGCGCCTGCCAAGCTGGTGCAACACCGTGAATGGGAGGGTCCCATTTTGCCAGATCCTTGGCGAGTATCGGATGGAGCTGCCTCAATACAACACACTAGAGCCGTACGCCAACATGAATGAGAATTGTCCCTCATTGCCCCCACATTATGAGAGGCCGCCAAAATGTTGATGGGTTGAAACTCAAGTTGTTTTCTTGTTGAGTTTCCACGCTTTTGTATAATGTACTTGTTCAATGATATATGATGATATATGTTATGATCTGATGGAGCTTTGTCTAAGCAACTGTCACTGTTCAGTTAAAAGCGTGATCGAGTTATTGAAATTTGTAAATATGCTTTATTAGAGAATAAGACGGCTATTATCCAAGTAAATATTGGCTTTTCTTGGTGGAAAATATTGTAGCAACTAGCAAGATATCAATATATATTGCTTATTTATTTGTTTATACAGCTGTAAAGAATTATCACCTCCTAATTCATAAATGCTACTCCACAATTATCAGTATGTTAGTGGAAAAAAGGAAATATATTCTTCCATTGTTCGATAGTGATTAACTAATCAAATATTACTTTGGATGATTGGATTTATGGAAACTATCTTTAGCTTATCTTTCTATAAATGTAAATAATTGAGCTTTTGTTTTATTTTTTTTTACTTTTCTTCATTAGCAATTATATTAATTTTATGCTAACTAAATACAGTAAAGGCTAAAACAACTCTATATATTTTCAAGATTCTGCATTCAATTTATCTACAAAAATAATGTGCTGCATTCAATTTTTCTACGAGTGAAGATTACAATTACAGCCATACATTAAATGTACCCCAATTTTGATGAGAGAGAAAAAAACATACAAAAAAAATTCTACTAAATCTAGTACTCCACTAATCATGTACTCCGTAATGATTCCGTTAATCAAGCTTTTAATGTAATGCCACCTGATCTTGAGGGAACCCCAGTGTAAAATCTCCACCGTTCATCATCATCAAATCATTCAACACTTCCACATTAAAATCATCATCATTAACCCTAATATCACCATCACCCATAAACTCATTGCCATAATCAATCATGCCATTGCCATTGTCATTGCCATCAAAGAAACTCATCAAACCATCATCATAATCACTGCTAAGATCAGAATAATTAGGGTCACACCATTGATACCCTGTTGCCGACCTCATCCAATCAATCCTCTCACTCACTAGTTGAATCTTTCCCTCCAAAATCCCAACCAGCTCCTTCAACTCTTCAAAACCCATATCATCAATCCCCTGTTTCGCAACTGATGTACTCTGTTTCTCTTTCTTGTACTTGATTGAGTGATTATCAACGGCTTTGAACATGTTTTGGCGATCTGGGTTTCTCTGGGTTAGATACTTGTTGATAATGGTGGCTTCTTGGTTGGGTTTTGAGCACCAGATTAGTGGGGTTTCTTGAGGGTGATTGGATTCGTACAAGATCAAAAGAACATCAGTGGCGCAAAGAGCAGAGAGTTCCTTTGCTTTCTTGAAAACTGTTGCCTTTCTTGCATTGTATATCCTCTGCAGTTTTGTTGTTGTTGTTGTTGTCTGCTTCTTCAACTTTCTCTCTCCATTGATCACCATTGTTAGGTTTTTCTGAGGTTGCAAGAAATTTTAGTGAGGTTGCTGAAAATATATAGGTTACCGTTATGTAAATGTGATTGTTGCCCAAGGAAAGGTGAGGGGTTTTTCTAGCCGTGTTCCGGTTGTCCGGAAAATTTTTATTTTATTTTCCCCTAATTTTGTAGATGCAAAAACCANAAAAGAAAAAAAAGAAAAAAAAAGAGGTTTTTGAGTTTGTTACTATGATGTCATTCCTAATGTCAAGTACATCGACCAACAATAAAAATGCCATGTTGAAGATTTCATTAGGAGAGTGGGTTGATATATTGGATAACATGATACTTTAGTAGATATATAGTTAAGATAAAGATCATGTGAGGGTGTACTGGTCCTTTCGAGCTATTTTTTGACTGGAAACAGGGTTAACATAGTATTGAACACCTTATGTTGAAATTTACTTCTAGTTGAACCAATAGTGACAGGAATGAATAAGCCCTTGCTTGCAATGGGGGCATAAATTAGGGGCCTAATGGATGGAATTAAAGGGTAAAATTAGAGGGTCGAGGTGGTGGGGGATATTGTTGGGATGAAGACAAAGGAGAAGGAATATAAAGAGGAATATTTCACCCTAGGGGATAGTGTATAACCCTTCTCCTCCTCCACCGCATTTTATCACCTACCATCACCTCCAACCTCTTGTTAACTCTATCATTTCCTCCACTAATCCCCTAATTTTTCCCCATATTCCAAGCAATAATAGGAAAGAGTAACACAGAAATGTGTCACAACCTAATAGCAATAATAGTATAGTAAGACAGAAATGTGTCACTAAGCAAATTATTCTCCGGGAATTCCAAGAAACTACTATAGTAGTATGCCAGACTAAAAATATATAAGCGAGGATCATTACACATCCTAACCCACTTTTTATTACTATTACTACGCAAAGTCTTAGGTTACGCTTGGCAAATTAGCTTTAAGTTTTGAGCTGTAGTTGCAAATGATGCTTCAAATCTTGGTTGGTAGCTGAGAGAAAAAATAATAAGTTGCAAGTTTCAAGCGGTAACTTTTACTAAAAGTCTAACTGTTAAGTGAAAGTTAATATGGGTAACTTTCAAAAATCAGTTATAGCTATCAAGTGAAAGTTAGCTGTTGTTTTAAATCTTATTTGTTAGTTGAGAGAAAAAAGAACGTACAAGTTTTAAACTGTAGCTAATTATTTTGAACATATTACTATTACTTAGTTGAAAAATTAAATTTGGAGAAATGGATCAAACATTCCTATCATTAGCATGTCATCGTTTATTAAAAACTATAGGTTAGATACATGTTGATCGTTTTTAACTCTTTTAATATAAAGATTATGTTTATAGGTCATGGGTTTGTCTACTCATTAACATTGAGTCAAACTGAACACATCCAAACAAAATTTATTTTATAATTTGCATTTTATATTATGTCTAAGCCTGTTTTTTATGATTTATCAAAGCCTCTACAATATTAGGCTCATTTTATTAAAATATGCATTGATACTTTCTAACAACGCATGTATCATTGTGAATTTATACTAAAACTAAAAAAAATTGTTAAGTTCATATGTGAACGAAATTCGCCCAATCTTCGCCACTTGGGTATTTTAAAAAACTTCAGTGCCAAATGAATATTTTTAATAGACCAAAAGCGCTTATAGGCCCAAAAATAATTT
>BSSO01005598.1:0-12939 GCA_030267885.1 Mesembryanthemum crystallinum | reverse complement strand
CTAATTTATTGTGCAATTAGCTTAAACCCCGAGAGGGGAGAGTTGATTGTCGGGGTTGCAAGGTCCAAACAAGGTGACTTAACCACGAAATTAGGTTAGGTCTAATTGGGGGTTTTATGCCAAATGATTGTTAATGGGTTTAATCGACTCTAACACCACGAAAGTAGGTTGTTAGGGAAGATTAGATACATCCTTGGTGACCTTGAGAGAGGCCCTTGGTTACTAGTTTATTTGGTGCCTCTTTGCATTAGCTCAATTACATTCTTGTTTACCATCTATCGCATTGAAATATTGTAAGTGGGTGAAACCCAACTCTAATTCCCTCCATCATTATCCAAACAGTGTTTCCTAGTTGATTTCTCTTAGTTGTAACTTTACTCGTTAACCATTCTCGATCCCAATTAAATTGTTTCGTCTTAGCTTGTGTAAAATCTAGGCTAAATTGGTAGTTGAAGTTACTAATTCCATGTGGAGACAATATTTTATTACGACGACGTAACCCTTGCACTTGCGGGCCCGTCAATACCCTGGATAATCCCCAACATTTTCTCATTACATTTGTGTATGGCCATAATGATGATGGGCTCAGAAGAGAGCTTTGGGAGGATTTAACGCATTGGAGTACTGCTATTCATATACCACGGCTGTTGTGTGGTGACTTCAATGTCACTCTGAATGATGAAGGCAAAATTAGTGACTGCCCTTCCAATGCCATGGACATCCAAGATTTGCTGCATGCCTAGCTGCTTGTGGTTTGAATGATCTCCATGCTACTGGCTGCATGCTTACTTGGAAGAACAACAGAACTTGGTGCAAATTGGCTAGAATTCTGGGTAATAAGGAATGGTTCTTGCAAGGACCAGAGGCTTCTTCTTCCTTCCTCCCTTCTGGAACATCAGAAGTGAGTAAGAGATCTAGACCTTTCAGATTCCTCAATGCCTATATGCTAGACCCTTAGTTTATGGGTTTAGTACATAAGGTGTGGCAAACTCCTACTGATAGGTCAAAAATGTATATTTTGGTAACTAAGCTAAAGCTTCTTTACAACGAGGTTAAAACACTCCACATACAGAACTATACCAACATTTCTTTTATGAGTTAAACAACAATAGAACAAGCTGCATGAGATTTAGAAGCAACTCCATGAGAATCCCACCTCACCAAATTTGATCCAGAAAGTGAATGAGGCTGTAAGGAACTACACCAACCTTCAGAAAGCAAAGATAAGTTCATTGACACGGAGAGTAAAAATCACTGATATCCAATTAAGTGATGACAACAATGCATATTTCCTTGGCAAAGTCAAAGAGAAAACAAGGCACATTAAGGTGGATACTATTATTAATCATCATGGCAACCAAAGGTATGGGCAAGATGAGGTTACAAATGCATTTATTGCTTAATACAAAGAGCTCTTGGGCACTTCTGAAGATGTTCAAGAGTTTGATACTTTAGGACGTAAAGCGGGTCCTACTGTGAATAAAGCTCTTGGGGATGAGATGACTAAGGAAGTTACTGATACAGAGATAACGGAGGCACTCTTCTCTATTCATGACACCAAAGCACCTGGGCCTGATGGCTACTCCTCTCCTTTCTTCAAGAAGACCTGGTCCATCACTAGAAATGCTATTTGTGCTGCCATTAAAGACTTCTTCAATTCAGGAAAGCTTTTGGGCCAGGTGAATGCTACTCTTGTCTCACTTATTCCTAAATGCTCTATTCCTTCAACTTCTGCAATGTTATCTACTAAACCATTACTAAAATTCTATCTCTGAGAATGTAAGAAGCTGTCATGAATGTAGTAGGGGCAGAACAAGGGCCGCTTGTTTCCCATAGAAACATTTTTTACAATATTATGATAGCTCAGGAGCTAACTCAACATTATAATAGAGCTAATATCTACCCAAGAGCCATGGTGAATTTAGATATTAGCAAAGGCTATGACTCACTTAACTGGTCATTTCTGGAAAAAGTTATGATCTACTTTGGCTTCCCCCCCATGTTTGTTAAATTGGTGATGACTTGTGTTTCTAGTGCTATGTTTTCACTCAACATTCAAGGGTACCTTGAAGGATATTTTAAGGGGAGAAGAGGGGTGAGACAAGGAGACCCTATGTCTCCACTTTTATTTGTCCTTTGTATGGAGTTCTTTTTTAGAATGATGAGAAAGACTGCTTAAAATAACAGTTTCAGCTTCAACCCCAAATGTGCTGGAGTTGGGCTCACTCACCTAGCTTGTTAGTGATCTTCTACTTTTCTCTAGAGGAGAGGTTCCAGCAATCACCACCCTAATGCAGTGCTTTCACAAGTTTGCAGCCATGTCTGGTTTACAAGCTAAACCCCTTAAAACTTGCATTTATTTGGTGGTGTGCATGAGCAAGTTCGAGAGCAAATACTGCTGGCAACTGGCTTTGCTAAAGGCTCAATGCCATTTAGGTACCTGGGTGTACCATTCACTACCTCAAGACTCACTATTGCTCACTGGTCTAATGTCTTCCTGAGCTATGTAGGAAAAATCCAATTGATGAACTCAGTCTTGTTTAGGTGCTATACCTTTTGGTGCTTAGTGTTTCTCTTTCCCATGACTATTATCATGAATATTAATAATAAATGCAGCAATTTCATATGGGGAAACAAACCAGGACAAAGGAGATGTGTCTTTATGAGCTATAGCAGAATGTACAAACCACTTAATGAGGGAGGATTTAACATCAAGGAGGTTCTAGCATGGAACAGAGCTCTTTACTTCAAATGGGTGTGCAAAACTCATAATAATCCTCACTCTCTGTGGTTAAACTGGTTGTAGAAGTACTATTTGAGGGGTAGATCTGTGTAGAATACTAAAAAGAAACAACAGCACACTTGGTTCTGGAAATCTTCCCTACATCTCAAAGACATGCTGGTGGAGAAATGTAGCTCAATGGATACAGCCAAGGAGAAAATCAATACATGGACAGTTCATATAAAGCTTGATGTCAAAGCTTTCTATGAGTTCTTTAGAGATAAAGGCATGAAGATCCAGAATGCCAAAGTCATATGGAAAAGCATTGCAGCACCAAGACAAAAGATCATTGCTACCATAGCGGTAGCAAACTCACTAGCTATAGTGGATAATCTTATGAAGATAGGCATTCCGATGGCCAACAGATGTACCTTATGCTACAAGGAAGTTGAAACATGTCAGTGTATATTCTTTGAGTGTCAGTTCTCATCCTCTGTTTTGAGTTGCATACGCCATCGGCTGGGATTTGCTAGGAGACCTCTCTCACTCAGACATGAATTCCAATGGTTTGCACACCATATTCGAGGAAACAAAGCTAAGAAAAAGGCCTGTAGATCTTCTCTTATCACCACCATGTATGAAGTGTGGAGAGAACGCAATGCCAGACTCCTCATTGAGAAATCCAAGGACATCTAGCAAGTAGTTAAAGCGATAAAATACCTTGTATATGTCAGATATAATTAATGTATAGATTGAGATTGTATAGGGGCTGATTCACACCTAGAACCACAAGTGATTGCTGCATCAATCCCATCTAGAGCATATTTAGGCTAGTATCATGCTTTGAAAATATTAAATTTAACGAACATGATTTATTAGGTGGGATTTAGCCAAGTGAACATGGGGTTCATTTCTTGCTTTGTTTATTTCATTCTAAAGATAAGAAATCAAGCCAACAAATTACATGATGAATATTTAAACCAAAGATATTTATGTAAAAAAAAAAAAGGAAAATGAAAATAACAAGGAAAGATTAAAGAGATAAACCAATGGTGGATCGCCCTCGGGATATCTACCTTGGATCGAAACCTCCTTGTGTGAGCTTCCTCAAACATGAGATCCTAAGTTGACGGCAAAAACAGGGTTAAATTAATTGTGTTTAAGGATATGTGTTTAGGGAAGTGATTTTGTGGTGATTTTTGTGGCTGTTGTAATGGTAGATGGTTGTTTTTGTGGTGGTTCGGGAGAAATCATGAACTTCTCTTCTCTCAAACACTAAAAACTCCTCTCAAATGTGATCTCTTAGAATTTCCTCCAAAACTTCTCCCCTTTTTCACTCAAATATGCCACCCTCGAAATGAAGGTGATCAAAGGGTTTTCATAGAGGTTTAAGCCTTCGTGGTTAAGCTTTCCCGAGTCGATTAAGAATGGGTCTCACACATGCTTGTATGGCACTGGGCTCTGCGCGGAGGCTTTGCGCCTAGGCGCCGAGTTGTGTGCCTAAGCGTTCAGCCTCTGCGCCTAAGCGTTGAGCTCAACTCTTCATGGTGAGGCTCAGAATCGTCTCCAAGCGTGCCATTGTTTTCATCATAGGGCGGTGAGAGGACTAATGAGACATCGGTTGGGGTTTCTACAAGCACCTAGCCCCTACCAATGACCAAAGTACCAGACTAGAGGCACATCATCATAAAAACTTCCTCCAATCGAAAGAGTCACTTCAGTGAAGCACTTATTCCTTGTGGGGAAATGCCTAGCCATGTACTTGCATGGGGCTATAGGCCTCTCAACAAGTGTAAAATGCTCCAAGAGCTAAATCTTTCTAAAATAAAAGAAGAAGAAGAAGAGCATCAAATATCCATACAAGATGTACAAGAAGAAAGCAAACCCAAGAATCATCCATCATGGATGATAAGAGAGAAGGAAAAGTTTATTCATAAAAACATAAAAAGAACCTTACTTGGAGTAGAAGGGGACTTCACATAAAAGCGTCTTCCGGGTGATCCTTCATCCTATCCAAATCGAGCATGGTTTCTCCCACCAGAGTTTTAAAAGGGGAATATTCATGGTAGACTTGCTCAATGACCCTCAAAAGTATAGCTCTACACTAATTTGCTCTCCCCCCCAACAAAGAGAAAGTGGTGAAACAAGCAAAAAATGAAGACTCGCCGTTATACCTCAATGTGATAGCATCTTGGACATCCTTCATGGTGGAGAAGGTGAGCACGAATGATGCGTGCCGAGCGCTACCAAAAATAAATATCTAACTCTACTACATGCAGAAGTGGCGAGTAAGGGTCGAACCCACAAAGAAGTGGTGATTAAAGCTAAGTAACATGATTAACAAGTAACAAGTAAGGGGGTTTGGATTAAATCGAGTATAAAGAAAACAAGAAAACAATTAACAAGTGATGAATTCAAAGAGAGACAAACCTTGGTTCAAGTCAACATCCACCATCGGAATTATTACTGATCATTCATGCAAGTATGAATCAATTATGCAAAGAATATCTATCGTGGAATATAAATTCTTATCTTTCCTTATTACTATTTAACTAGAACACTAGCGGTCTATTAACCCTAACTATTAAATAACCTAAGACCAGCGCTTTCGGTTCAATCTAATAGCAACATTAAGAAATAGAAAGATCGGTAGAGCAAGACTACACAACAGAAGCAGTTGCATATAATCAAGTTGAGTGTTCTTCCTAAAATGTAAAAGTTGAACAGCAATCAATTTAATCTTAGTTGCTTCACATATTAGAGGGATTCAGCAATTACAGACTTAATATCTAATCTAGCAGTAGATTAAAGTGAGTAATTAACTAGTAGCGCTCCTAGCAATCAAACAACATAATCATCAAATTAAGCACAGAAGAACAATCAATACTCATGCATGAATTGAATATTAAAACAAATTAGATCTCACAATTTCATTAATTCCGAGGCTTCAGTCACCTTTAACCAAGATCAACAATTTACCTACACATAGCCATTGACGAACACCGAAAATTTTGAAGAGGAATAATCAGTATGTCGTGCATCCTAAATAACTCTAAGGGCTGAATATATAGCCTTCTACACTTTTCTAATAAAAGGAATTTGAAGATAATTAAAAGACTACCTATATCTAAAATTATGGAAAGTAAATAAACTGATTTTTGATTCCTAATATGATTAGGAAAAGTAAGATAATAGCTGTAAATAATGCTTCCTAAAATCGTGCAACTGATAATCACGGAAAGCTCATACGTGGAATCTGCAGCTTGGGCGCCAAGTAAGCAAGGAAAAAGAAGATGGAACAGTTCCAGGCCCATTTCTTCAAAACAACAGCGACTTCGACTTCAAACTCAGTTATCACGTCGATATATTCTGATTCAGGCCATGACTTCAAAATCAAAGTTGTAGATCTCTTTCTCATCTTTCTATAGCTTTTTGAACCACTTGATTCTAATATCCTATGAGAAAGTTATGCTCGAAATACTATCAGCTCCCAAAATTGTCCAAATTTGCGATTTTAGCTTGTTTTGCTCCAAAGGCCACCAAATTGTACCAAGACCAAAATATGAACTTAGTGAGTGTATTTAGGTGCAAAATGGATATAAAACAATAAGAAATAAGGGACATAAATATATCAAATAATGATCATATCAAATTCCCCCACACTTAGCTTTTCGCCGTCCATGGACAAATTACAAATTTTGACTCAAAACTTGAACTACCCAGCTGAAAATCAAGACAATATCCAAGCTACTCAAAACTCATAACACCATGAATCAATATCGCAGGACAAACCTACAACCAATTAGCGAGACAAGCATTAACTGGAATATGGAACAAGTTAACTTGGTGGACTCTCACAAGGAATAATCACTCTAACACTCATGTGTTTGATAAGGTATGTGTTTCACTCAAAAATTCATTCCAATGAAAGTGCTCTACCATAAGCTTTCATATCTATCTTCTCATTCTCCACCACTTAGATCACATTGCATGATACAAATCAAAAGGTCTTTTTAAGGTTTGTAGTGAGGCTCATGGTCAAGATGGGATAGAATATGGGAATGTAGCTCAAAAGCCATGGAAACTAGCAGAGCAATCATGAATCAAAGCTAAGAATGAGCATACAAAACATCAGAAGTTAACAACTCCACCCAGTCGCTCCAAAAACCTTCAATTATTGTACCATAACCTCTTATTTCCAAGGTAAAAACCATAGGAACAACAAATGTAACAAACGATGGAACTGTTCTTGGCAATACCTCTTCTTGTGTCAAATTCAGCAGTTGCAAACCCTTTTCATTGCAACACGAGGAGGGATTTAAACATCTTGTACTGTTTTGAATATTTCCTCCTTTTATTCACTTTTCTTCTTCTTTTTTTCTTTTTCATTTTTTTTGTTTCTTTTTTTCTTTTTTCTTTTTTAAATTGAACATACATATAGCACTTATCATGGAACTCACAACATATGAATGAGAATATGTTCCATCTCCAACATAGCCAACCATAAATTGCACACCCCCTCACTTGTTTCTTTAACACCCACACAAGCTAATGATACACAATGCTCCACTAGTCCTAAGGTTAGGTAAAGGTATGTGTTTGGGAATTAAATCGGCTTGTAATGTGGTTCATAACAATTGAAAAGGCTAATAAAGCTTAAAGGGGTTAAACAAAATGGAAATATTATCACAAGGGTAGGCGATTTGGCTAATGTAGCTCACAATATCAAAGAAAGAATGCCTTTATCATATTCATATATATATGCAAGTGCCAATATGGCCACAAAGAGAATTAATGCAAGTTCTAGAGAAACAAATCCATGGAAGAATATCACACATGAAAGAGATAATGAGACTGATATGGATGTTTCAGTCATGTAAGGCTCAAAATCTCATAAGGTAACATATGTTCACCAAAATCAACTTACTCCCAATTCAAAGAGCATGACTATACTAGTTAATTGCAGGTAGCCAGTCAACTAATTTAATCATGTTATGAATATTTAAAGCTTGAAAAACTCGCTTTTTTTTAGTAAAGCAGACAAAAACATGAAAAAGACACACAAAAACAAAAACAAAACACACATATATTCTTCCCCCCACACTTAAAATTTATATTATCCCCAGTGTAAAGATATATGCAAGTGAAGAAGAAAACACATCAAATTAAGAAGAAAAAGAAAGAGAAAAAGGAACAGACTCCCCTTGGGTTGCCTCCCAATTAGCACCTTTGTTTATTGTCGCTGGCTCGACTCAACACTTCTCTCTTAATTTGGTTTCAAATCATGCTTCCAATGCCCATGAGTTGATCTACTTCCTTTGTCCACCAAGTTGGAACTATAGGAAGATTGGCCTCCCCCATATAGAATCGGACCTTCTTTGAATCTTGTCCTCCCTAGTTCAAGAATCTTGCTCTTATGGTGACTAGGAGAAGGTTTCAATTTTGGAAGAAAAACCTGTTGCATAGAAGGTAACAAAGTCTCGTCATAAATAGGTAATTCAGCAAAGGGAACAATACCATGGACCTGTTCCATAGGATGTTCTTCCAATTCAGTAACTGCCTCATCTAACTCCTTGTTAAGAACATGTACATGGAAGCTGCCCTCTAGATGTGGTGCACCTTGCTGCAAAATCTGTTTTTCTAAAGAATCATCAACATCAACAACAAAAACTAAATTGTTATTGTTAGAGGATGTCATGGAATCAAAAATATTAAATTGCTTCACACTGCCATCAAATTCCATGGTAAGTGTTCCACTAGCAACATCAGTCTTAGTGTTGGACGTTCTCAAAAAGGGTCTCCCTAATAGAATAGGAGTGGTGTGGTCATCATACTCCATATCAAGCACATAAAAGTCCGCAGGAAAAATAAAATCATCAACTTTCACAAGGACATCCTCAACTACGCCCTTCGGAAATGCATTAGACCTATCTGCAAGTTGAATTATAACACCATTTTTGTTCAAAGGACCAAGTTTTAAGGAAGCATAAACAGAATATGGCATGACATTAATAGATGATCCTAAGTCTAACATGGCCTTATCAAATTTGGTATTACTTATCATGCAAGGGATCGTGAACATACCTGGGTCTTTACACTTTGTAGGGAGTTTTCTTTGAATGATTGAAGAAACATTCTCACTTACACTTACATTTCCGCTTCCTTTCAATTCTTGCCGCCTCTTGTGAGCACACAATTCCTTAAGAAACTTGGCATAACGAGGAATCTTCTTGATGGCATCAAGTAGTGGAATGTTCACTTCATATCTACCAAAGGTCTTATAGATTTCTTTTCCTTCTTCCTCTTTCTTAGGCCTGTTCAAAGGGTTAGGAAAAGGAGCAACAGGTGTGTAATCAGAAAGAGGAGGAAACTTACGCTGTTTTGGGTCATTTTCATCCATGGAAACAGTTTTTTCATCTGCAGGAATAGCTGGTGAAACAGTTCCACCCTCCTAATTAGCATGCGGAACATTTGAAGGAACAGTTCCATCCAAGGGCTTGGATGATGGAGAAACGTCTTCTTTTGGTCCTTGCAGCTCTATACCAATTATTGCACTTACATTCTTTGGATTCACTTGTGAGATAGCAATTTTCCTCTACTTTGACTCTCCAATCAATTAATTGCAGTTGCCATCTGACTGACTTGATTCTCCAAATTCTGAATGCTTGACTTTGTCTCTTGTTGGAATTGCTGAGTGCTTCTTGCAAGAGATTTCACTATGTCTTTCAAAGACATGGTTGAACCTGATGAATTTTGCTGCTTTGGCTAGAACTGTTGCTGAGGGTCCTGTGGCCTGTTTGGAAAACGATTATGCTGCATGTTCCCGTAACTCAGGTTTGGATGGTCTCTCCAACCCAGGTTGTATGTCTGAGAGTATGGATTGTACTGTCCAGTAGCATTGACATGTTCTGTACCTCCTTCTTGAACCATGGGGCACAAGTCCGTAGGGTGGCCTGGGCTTGAACATACTCCACATATTTGTGCAGCTTGCGCTTGTTGCATATTCCCTATAGCAAGTTGTCTAACAACATATATAAGTTCAGATAATTGCTTTTCAACAGAAGAACTACCTACGTCATTCACCTAGCGTATTGGGACATCTTGCCTAGAGCCAAATTGTTGGGAATTGGCTTCCATGTTCTTTATCAGTTTCCAAGCATCATCAATTGTCTTGTCCACTAATGCTCCACCACTTGCCGCATCCATCATACTCCTCTCGGTAGGTAACAATCCTTCATAGAAATAATGTATAAGGAGTTGATCTTTGATTTGATGGTGTGGACAGCTTGTTAACAGCTTCTTGAATCGCTCCCATTACTCGTACAAGGACTCTCCTTGATGTTGCCTTATCCCACAATTCTCCTTCCTTATATTTGCAGCTCTTGATGCTGGAAAGTATCTTTCAAGGAACAGTTCCTTCAGCTCGTTCCATGTAGTAATGGATCCGGATGGTAGGTAATAGAGCCAATCTTTAGCCGCATCTTTAAGGGAGAATGGAAAAGCTCGCAGCTTGATTTGCTCTTCAGTTACCGTGGGAGGTTTCATGCTCGTACATACTACATGGAATTCCTTCAAGTGCTTGTGTGGATCCTCACCTGCAAGACCAAAGAAACTAGGTAAAAGATGTATTAGTCCAGATTTAAGCTCAAAAGTGGCATTCTCTCCCAGTGCTAGAAAAGTAATGCAAAGAGGTTGTTGTTCCAGATCTGGAGCAGTCAATTCTTTCAAAGTAGCCATAACTTTCTCTTCCTCACAATCACTAGAGAACAAAGTATGGATCAATAAGTCTTCTTCAGAATCACTATGGAACAGTTCCCCTGAATCCAGTGAACCTGTTCCACCCCTATGGTTATGTTCTCTTCTCAACCTGTGTAACGTCTTTTCTATCTCAGGATCAATAGGCAACAATTCTTGGTCAGTACATCTAGTATCAGGCATGCACAAACACAAGTAACAGAGGCCCAACAACAAAATCAGAGAGAGAATAGAAAAAATTTTAAAAAAATAAATAAAAATAATCAACATTTTACCCTATAAACCTTAAAACGCCTAAAAACCCTAGAAAACAGTCGAATTTAGCCTTAAGAGGGCGGTGTTCACTACAAAGAGTGAGTCCTGCTCAAAATGTCGTTTTCCACCCAAAAAAGTGTCCTCCTAAGATCAAATCCGATAAACAGAGTTTTGACAGAAAAACGAAAAATAACAAAAATAAACATAAACTCACATAGACAAAAGAATTAATCATCGCACTTCCCCGACAACGGCGCCAAAATTTGATGCGTGCCGAGCGCTACCAAAAACAAATACCTAACATTAACATCCAGATATTTCCTATATTTATTATTCAGAATTAATATGATTATTTGGGAAATTCAAATAATTTATGGAAAAATATATTTACAATTACGAGAAAATGAGAAATTATATTTGAGGGAAATTATATGATTTTCAGAAATTGTATTGTAATTATTTGTATAATATTTACTCGAATAATTACTTGGGGATAAAGATAATTTATTAATTCATTTTAGATTGAAGGTCGCTATTACTTGTTAGCGCTTTGATTATTAAATTAAATCATGAATCGATTTTGGAAACGCAGAAATCAATTAAGAGCTATTGAGATTAGTCGATGAGATTGCCTAGCTATAATTTGAAAGGTGAGTCCATGAGGTTTACAATTGAACCTTCATATAAATAGAAAGTGATGCGTTGAGATATTTATTCACTCTTCTCTTCTCTCACCCTATTTTATCTTCAGCTTCCTTTAGAAGCTTTCTTTTTCCCTTCTACTTTCCTCGGCTCACCCACCCGACACACACACCCGAGTTCCACCATCACCACTTCAACTCCTTCTCTCTCTCTCTCATTTCCCTTTCTCACGTTGGTGACTGGCAACGCCACAGCCACCACCAATGCTCTCGCCAGCCAATGGCTCAGGCGAGCCTCATCTCCCCCTTTACCTCCCTTGTTCTCGCGAAACGGGTCGTGAATCGTCGCCCTTGTCAGTTGTGCGGATGCTGTTGCGGCTGTGCGGTTGTTGCTGCCATTGTTTCTTCTTCTGGAAACCACCATCGGTGGTGGGTCAACCCTGGATGTCCGATGAGAGGTCCAGGCTGGTGATTTCGAGCCTCTTCTCCCACTTGCTCGAGTCTGACGTTCTCTACCTCTACCTTGTCCTTTTGTCGCGCGGATGAGCCGGGACCTTCGCCAGCTGCTACTGACGTGGTGACTAACCGACCACCTCCTTCATCCACCTTGCTTCATTGGGTAATCATCCCCCACTCTTGAATTTCCTAATTTCAGTTTAGTAGGGAATTGATTTCTGATTTTTGGGGGTTTATGTGTATAATTCTGATTTTGGTAATTAAATGCTTATCATTAGATTATCGGTGGTTTGATTGAGGTTATGGGCTTGTTGGCTTGTAATTTAGCTTGGATTCGTTATGAGGTAACCCACTTTTCTATCACTTGGACTTATATGGATTACATGTGTGGATCATTGTGAATTGGTTTGCTAATTATTGTTTGATTGAGTGTTGATATGTAACCCCAATTTATTTCTTCGAGTAGGATTGTGACTCTGATGAATCTGTTTACATATCTAATTTATACAACTGATTTTTCTGGTTGCTTTATATTGGGTGCTCGTATGTAACCTCGCTTCTTATCGATTAAAGTTCAATGCTTGGTCATGTGATTAAGTGAAACATTTGGGAATTTATACACAAGTCTAAGAAACTAATAGTTGTGCATCTTGTGTTAACTGGTGTTCGGCCATAAATCATGTTCAACTGCTATGTGATTGAAATAGACCGCTTTATCTGATGCTTTATCTGATGCCCTGCGATTAGGTATGTGTAATGGTTCATAGTAGAGCCTATGTGGGTGGTTTAGCCTTGAGTTTATAAGTTACATAATTTATTTGGAGAGAGAACTCCTTAAATAACCTCTTTGGGTTGTTGTTATGAATGACGTTTATTATTGAGTCATTCACGGATGAGTGTATTGAAGTATATAGATAGTTTACTTTGAGTATATCGATATGGTTTGAGTGAGATTTGGACTCTAAATCGAGATATTAGTTATAGTATTGGGAACCCGTGCCATGATTGGATTGGTATATTTGTTTAACCCAAACTAGGTGTTTATCTCCACTAATGAGAACTATGGTGGTTGTGTATTAAACCCCTTCTTTTGGATTGTTTCTTGCTAAC
>BSSO01005597.1:0-12939 GCA_030267885.1 Mesembryanthemum crystallinum | reverse complement strand
TATCTTGCGCGGAAAAGCGAAGCGAATCTAGGTCTGGTTTAGGATCCGCACACCCAGGTCAGGTTAGGGTGTGATGACCTTCGCGAGGGCAGGGTGTTTTTATCTGCACGGAGCAAAAAGAGTATTGGATTAGATTGTCTGTGAGTGTAATCGAAGAAAATTTCTTATTAGTCTGTGAAGGGAAGCAATTGAAAGAATAATTTTTTTATCAGTTTGAACTGATTGTGTGTGTCGATAAATCAAGCAATAATTTTATCAGCTGTCATTCCAAGAATGTTTTCTCCCACTTCATCATTTTGCAACCTGCAGAAACAGAATTGTCAAATCAAATCAGTAAAAATGCAGAAAAGCAAAGAACAAAGGAGACGAGGAGGAAGCCTAGAAGGTCGTGCTGTCAGTGGGCTCGGGCCTGGGAGACCGTGCAGCCTGCACGCAAAAGCGCGCGGCCCCAGCAGATCTGTCTGGGTCCGCTGTCCGAGCATAGACCGCGTGGTCTGCGTCTTGGATCGTGCGGCCTATTAGTCTCTGCAGGCCCATGCCTGTGTCACGGGAGACCGCGCGATCTACCTAGGCAGGCGCGCAGCCTTGGCAGTGGTGTTCTGCCTATAAAAACGCCTCTGCCGCTCGATTTATTGCTGCAATTCTCCACTACGTAGATTAGTTTGTGAATTTTTCGAAAGTTTTTTTTCGTTTGTGCCTTGTTCCTCAAAATTTTGCTTGTTTCATCAATTTTCTTCCGAAGATTATTCCTTGCTTCACCATGTCTTCGGAAGATGAATATTCGGAGGTTATATCTGAAAGACGTCGTCGGGGTGCTGCTCGGGATCGACAGGTTCCCGAACGTTATGGATGCAAATAATTTTTTCATCCCGGAGGGTGGGATGGCCACAATCTGCTCGTTGCACCGGAGCTCCACTTGTCCTGCCGCGTTGCCACGGTAAGTGAACGTACTTTGCAAATTTCCTATGTATGCATGAATCTAATTTCCTAATTATGTATGAACGATGAGATTAGTGCTAAATCTAATTTTCACTATTGCATGCATATGTTCCTAAAATTAGTAATACATGTCCCTATAATAAGATTCCTATGCACGTGATAAAAGAAATTGTTTAAGCCTAAAAATTCATATTATTCTAGGACTAAGAAAATGCATCACGCCCAAAATATGTTATGCCCTAAATTTCTAATACAAGCAAACTTTTACTAGGATGCTGGTGTAACTGTGAAGTGTAGTGGCAATGTCAATGACATAATAGGCATATATAGGTCTTTAGAGCCAGAGGTATTGCAGATAGTCAATGGTACCCCATTTGCCTCCTTTTTGACCGTTGTTGAGAATTATGCTCAATCCAACCGTAGTGTCCTTAGAGCCTTAGGTGAGCGGTTCTGGGATACTACAAACACCTTTCACATGCCGTGGGGGGAGATGATGATTACCCATTTAGATTTTTCCGTGTTGTGCGGTCTTTCTTTTGAGGGACGCCCTCTGCAGTTCGAGGAGAATGTCTACATGCAGAAAGATAGGCTGGCCGAAATGTTCGGGCTGACCTCCGTGAAATTTACCGGGATTGATTTTCCAGTTGCGGAGCTGACATCAGTGTTGCGTTCACCCCTTCCCACCACTACGTATGCTCAGAAGGCGCGTCTCTTTTTGTTTTACCTGCTTAGTTCTACCATTTTTGCGGACTCTGGAAGTAGGGCCTGCATGCATCATGCGCCTTCTTTGGAGCGTTTGGACAGATTGAGAGAATATAACTGGGGAACCGCGGCATATTCTGTCCTTGTCTTACACCTTCGAGCTTTCTCAAGGAGTGAAAGCCAATGACCCATGATGGCCGGTTTCTGGAGAGTGCTCGAGGTAACTGCCATTCCCAATTTATTACCACCATTTCCTTGCTAAGTTGCATTATTGCCTGACATGTCTTTTATTTGCACCCTTGGTTTTACGAGTATTTACCAACACTAGCCCCCAAGTTGAGAAAACCTGCAGACCGCCCCATGCCTAGGATGCTGCGGTGGAATGAAGAGGCTCGCAAGAAAAGTAGGAGGGGAAATGAACCTCCTTATTTGGACAAGTTGCGGGCTACTTTAAACAACTCAGACTTTTTCGATGTGAGTGTTGTTCCTGCAGAAATGTTTGATTATGATTTTTCTGTGTCGTCATCTTTTTTTTATTTATTTTTTGCATTTCTTCTTACAGGTGAACTGGGACCCATGGGGTACTTTTCCCAATATGCTGGAGACAGAAAAGCTTTATACCGCCAGTCGTGTGATTTTTGAGGGGCCCTCTGGATGGGTTTGGTACTTAGGCGAGCGAGTTGGCCGTCAGTGTCATGTTTTCGCTGGTCCGAAAATGTTCCATAAGACCCCCCAAATTCCATGTTTTCGAATGCGAGCCTTCCAGAATCTGAGCTGATGTTCTACAAGGAACGGCAAGTCACGGCAAACTTCCTTGTACCCGGGGGCAATTATGAGGCCTATAAAAGGCGATTGAAGAGAAGGGTAGAGGTAAAGTTACTTGATTTATTTTCTTATTTCGAATGTGCCTTCCTGTTTTTGCTGACTCCGCCTTATTTGTAAATTGTAGACTGAACCACGCCGGATTCCGAGTCTAGACTATTCCGTCACGATGGACGGCTTTGGCGGACTTAATGAAACTGTGAACTTAACCGCAGTTCCTGATGAGGAAATAGAAAACTGGTTAATTCCTGACAAATGCAATGAGGTATATCCATTGCCACTTTTCATAAAGAACCATGTGTTGTGCATGATTCTTATATGTTTGTTAATCTTTGCAGATTAATAGGGATGAGGCAAAGAAAAACTTGAGGTGGGGGTCCACCATGAAAAAGGCTTATAAGGCAGTCCGTCAGGAGATGTCTGCCTTTTTTCGCCGATCTCAGGTATATCTCTCTTTTTAGAATATCTTCCGTTTGTCTCGGGTCAAATGTTAATATCTCGTGCTAATGTGTCTTATTGCAGCACATGTCTCAACCGGTCATTCGTCCTCTTCCAGACAGAACTACAGGTGCACCGGTCCAAGTATCATCTCAGTCTCGCCCAACGAGCCTAACTGGTACTGGTCAGCCAACAGCCCCCACTTCAAGGAGTCAAGGGTCCCACCATGTTGAGCCTAGCCATGGAGATTCGTCCTGGGATAATGCAATGCGTCCGCCTAATTCTTGACAAATGATGGGTTTTGCTGATTTCTCGGGATGGTCGCGATTGAGAGCTGATTCGACGGGACGGCCATTTTCATCTTCTAACATCCCTTCAATGGAGATGCCTTCCGGGTGGTCACAAGGCGGTGGCACTTATATTAGGCCGTTACAGCAACCCGAGTTTGGTATGCCTCGTCACTCCGATTATGGGAGCAGATTTGACCTCGGACCAAACCCATATGAGGTGCCGCGATTTTCAGTCGACTAAAGGATGCCATCATGGGTGAATGACCCTTATGTCCCTGGTCCGAGTGCTGGAAGTTTTGGTGGAACGTCTGGTGCTTCTAGCTCCAGTGGGCATGCTGCTAGTGGTTCCTCGAGTGGAAGTGGCTTCGGTGATTATCTCTTCGGTACTAGATCAAGTGGTGGATGGGAATATGGTTTAGGCTCAGGCCAAGCACAAGGGGACAATGTTCCATAATGCAGTTGATTAAATTTATTTATGCAAAAGTGCTAGACCCTTTGATGCAATGATGTTAATGTTTTAATGTAACATTTTAATTAACTATGCAAAAATGTTGGACTCTTTTATTATGCATGACTATGCACTTCCCCCAAAAGAAAAAATAACAAAATGCATAAAGAAGGAGAAGACCCAAAACATAACTTGTCCAAAATAAGGAAAGGAATACTAAAATGGGCAGTCCAAAATTATCTCGTAACTGGTAAAAAGAAACGGGCCGGGGTGTAAAGGAGAGACCGCATGGTCCCAAGTGCTTGTGTCTGGGCCTGAGCCCGGAGACAAAGAAGGCCGCGTGGCCTTAGGCGGAGGCCGCGCGGTCTACAGCTGTGAGGCAGGGAGGCCTCCTTCTGTGTTGGGCCGCGCGGTCTTTCTTTTCGGCCGCGTGGTCTTGTCTTCTAACTGACTCTCCGCGCCTATAAATATCTCCACATACATGAAAAAATCACATTCACAAATTTACAGAATTGAGAAGACGCACGAAAAGAAAACCTAAGCCTATGGATCCCAACTTTGAAATTGCCTTGAACGACTGGATTAATTCCTTGATCGACGAAGAACGTCTAGCCTTCCAGGTATTTCATCTTAATGTGCTCTTTGCCTTGAAATAGATAAAAATTATGTGGACCTTTTTGCGTACAACTGCCCAGTATTAGGACCCAAATTTACATGTGTTTCGTTTTGGGAATCGGGAAATTTGCCCTTTGCCTGAAGTATTTAGTGCAATTTTAGGCTGGCCTTTAAATTCTCCTCCTGCAACCCCAAGTTTGAATCCCGAAAAATTGACGACTTTGAGCGATTGTTGGGATATTCTCGTGCGGAAGCTTTTGATTCGATGACTGGCAGGAATATTAATTTACAACAAGTTGTTGCCCGTTTTGCCCCACGATCTGAATCTAGAGATATAATTAGAGAAAGGTATCGTCACAGGGCACTTTGTTTCTGTTTACTTAACAGATTCCTGTTTGTTAGCCCAAGTGGAGAAGTGGGGGATGCTTCCCTTATTCATATTGTAGCACAAATGCAGGAGGGGCGTTCCCCAATGCAGCTAGTAGTAGTTAAAACATTCATGGCCCTAGATGAGATGCGACACAATCCAAACGGTTCTTTCATTGGAAGTCCACTCCTTTTACAGGTAAAAATAAGTTGACTAACCACAGGAAACCCTAGGCATAATATTTCTTCAATTGATCTAAGTTGGTTGGCTGCGAGAACTCCACGCCATCTAAATCCATGAGCTTAACCCCTCCGCCGTCATAATTTTCTTGATGATATATGAGCCCGCCCAATTGAGCCTAAACTTTCCTCTAGGGTCTGTAACAAGAGCACGGATCTCTTTAACACCAAATCACCCTCACATAAATTTCTGGTCTTAACCCGTTTGTTGAAGGCCCTTGCGGCTCGTCGTTGATAAGCTTGGACATGCAAGAATGATTTGAGGTGCTTTTCTTCTAACGTCAATAGCTCTTCATATCGGGCCTAGGCCCAATCCAATTCAGTCACTTGGTAGTTATCGGTTTGCTCATGAAATTTAGCTTCGAACTTTACAGTCAAAATGGGTAACTACTATTCATAGGGATATTAGAGAACGGCTTCATCAGTTTCATATTGATGAGTCTGGGTGTATCTGTTCGGTAAAACTTATTTTCTTCTATGGAGTATCTCGAAAGAGAGAAATAACGGAATTTTTATCCAAGTCAATTTAAAAACAATGCGGGTACTCAAGATCAATGGCATCCTCATACCATCCCTTATGTTAAAATCAACTTTGACGAGTATATTATCAATGGCAAAGCTGCTATTGGGTTCATCATTCACAACTCTGACGGTACCTTGGTAGCAGAGGGTGCAGAACCTTTAAAAACTAATTCAATATCCTAATTATGAAAGCTATTGCTATGAGAAATTATGTGTGTAAGACCTATGATCTTGGCTTTTTCTAAAAATCATGTTAAAGGTGACACCTTGACTGTGATTCAAGTACTCAAAGGAGAAATTATTATCCCATATAAGATTCATCATCTTATTATCAATGCTCGACAGTCCTTGGCTACACAAAATCCTTATATTATCTCGCACTCTTTTACGGAAGGCAATCGAGCCGCATATTGAGTAGCCAACTTTGGGCATAAAATCTCTCAAGCTACTATTTAGTTGGAGTCTTCTAATTTGGATCTTGATGTTATTCTTAGCTATGATAAAGTAGGAGTGAGGCTCTAGAGATGGAACTCTTAATTTCATTTAAAAACTTCTAACTTAAAAAAAAAAAAAAAGTGACAATTCCCTTAACAAAAATATTAGATCATTGATTATAAAAGAAACAGTCTACACCATCTAATTAATCTACATTAAATTTAACAATTTAGTTATCTTTTATGAATTAACACGACTTTCAGGACCTGAATTTTCACCTTTTGGTGGGTTCAGGACCTGTACTTTAATTTTGGTGGGTTTAAGACCTCACCAAATGGAAATCAAACGAATACAAACGGTAGATACAAAAGTACTGGTCCTTGTGTATTTTATACGAAACAAAGTGCAGGTCCTGTATAGTTTGATAAAAACAAGACTAAAAAAAAGCATTCATTGTACTTGGAAAAGGGGGCAATCAGAGGTGAAGTTGAGTAGCAGGCCATAATAAACTAGCCGTTACACCACTTTGAATTTTAGGTGCAATAAATGAGCAAAAAAATTGGAAAAGTAATGTTAGGACCTGCATTATATAAACCCCTCAACCTCAGCTCTTTATTTTCTTTCAATCAACCCCCTGTTAACCAAAAATGCAAGCTATAACCATGTCAAGAAATTCCCAAACCCCTGACTCCCCTTCTCAATCAACTAACCCTACATGTTTATGTGGTGTAAGGGCAACAAGGAAAAATTCAGGGACTATGTACAATCCCTTGAGAAGATATTATCTGTGCTCCACCCTCAAAAAAAGAGGGGGATGTGATTTCTGGTAGTGGGTGGATTCTCCTTTGAATGATGAGGCTGCCAAGGTTTTTGTGGGTGTATTAAAGAGGGCATCAAAGGCTCGGGAAGAAGTAGGCAAGGTTCACAATGAGATGAACAAGCTATTGCAAGAAGTTACCACAATTACTCAAGGAATGAAGCAAAAGATGGAGAAAATGAGGAAAGAAACAAAAGAGATGAAGTGGAAGATTGAATTGATGAAGTGGATAATATATATATACTTGTAATTGCTTTATTTATAAGCATAATTATGTACTCCCTCCGTTTTTTTTAAAATGTCGTTTTTAGATTTTTGTGTCCAAGTTTGACTATTGAATTGTGAAAATTTTACTTTGCTTCACAATGTGAAATAATATTTGTTTGATTCGTATCGAAAAGTACTTTCATAATATATATTTTTTATAATTTTTGTTTATATATTTTGAGAGATATTGGTGGTTAAAGTTCAATCTCGAAAAGCGAAAACGACACTTATAAAAAAACAGAGGGAGTAATTCTAAGGAAAATCAACTGATGTAGCCAAATGAAGTTGAGGGAATGACAAACAATATTAATGATTCCAAATGTGCTCCCAGTTCTGATTTATCAAGTCGAATATAGCAAACATACCACAATATAACCCAAATAACAAGTGCAATGTACCAAAAAAAATTTCACAGAAATGCTAAGCCTCCCACCAGTCCACAAGTATCCAGAACACAGTTCATTACATCCCAAAAGTGTAGAAATATTATCTAAATAGTTCATCATAGTTTAAGAATCAATATCTTCATGACATTTCCCAAAATAAATCAGTTTTCAGCTAGCTTGAGAGAGTTAGAATTGCAAACCAGTGGGAGTAGCTGATTTTCAAACTCTGTCAATTTCACTAAGTTGGCTGCCATTGCAAGCTCCAGACCTGTTATCTCTAACATGAGTATTGACATGGTCCTACAAACAAATGAACCATTTTAGTGTGTAATTTAGATTTAGGAAATAAAAAAAGAACATAAACAATAAAGTATCATACTTGGAGTGCTTGGCTAGTAATGAAATGCCTCGCTCCCACTGCCATCCTCAAAGTAATTGATGAAAGTGTTTCTTCCTTATGGCACCCTACCTTGCATATTGGATTCTATATATTGATGTTGTTTGAGTAGTAGTAATTGACTTGAAACAAAACAAATTAATTTAGATAGTTAAATACAAGATAAAATAAATTATTAACTAAGTAAACTACAATTGCACTTACGTTAACAGAATTAACACTTTTAAACTACAATTGCACTTATATTAACATGTTGGTGACCATTATAGTCTGTAATGTAGGCTATCTCTCTTATTCTTCTTGTTGGCTGAAACTGTTAGGGGATGATATTAATAAGTAATTTATACCCCAATTAATTAGTGATAAGGTTATAGATATAAAAGCATAGTTAGAGCACTTAAGTTGAGGATTGAGACAGTGGTGCCTTCTGCTGCTGTGGTTGTGCCTGCTGCTGATGTGGCTGTGGGTGTTGCTGCTGTTGTGGCTGTGTGTGTGGCTGCTGTTGCTGCTGTTGTGTCCTTGTTTTTTGTTTGGCTTAGAGGGCCTTGCAGGTGCAGCATTAGGGGCAGGTGGATTGTTGCAGCCTCTCCTGTTATGTCCTTGACCCCCATAATTGCCACAAGTCATATTTGCTCCTACCTGCTCACTATACTCTTCTTATCATCAGCTTCTCCTACTTGCTTCCTTCTTTGCATTTTTGGTCTACAAGCTTTTCTTCTTTTAAGTGTTGGTGCCTTCACCCTTTGTTGTACTTATGGCCACTCTTCTGCCCCATTAAGTGGTTCAATATTGTTCTTGTAGGCTTTCATGTATGTTGATTTGTGGTAATAGTCATCAACATATTGCCGTGGATGTTCGGCATTCATCCAAATAGCAGCCACACCATGATGACATGGTACCCCACTTAATTGCCACACATTACAACTATAAGTCCTCCTAACAAGATTAACAACATATTTTTCTTGCCTGTTTCCATGCCTAACCCCATATTTGCAGCTTCCATCCCACACAGCAACCCAGCCTCTACACTTTAACTTGGCTTTTTCAACCTTATCCTGAATTCTAGGACACAATAAGACATCTTTAGCAACAACTGCATCTCTCTTCTTCTTCTTCTTCTTCTTCTTCTTCTTCTTTTTTTAATGTCTAGTCATTAGACCCTCTCTTATATTATCAAGCATTGTGATGATGGGTAGATGTCTACTAGGTAGAATGTAAGAGTTGAAAGCTTTTGTCATGTTGTTATCTACTAAGTCACACTTAGAAAATTCTTGAAAGAAAGCCCTACACCATTTTTTAAGGTTTTTATTCACTACATTGGTAGCAGCAGCTTATTAAACAGTTTTAAAGTCTTCAAGGTTATTATCAAACTCATTCTGAGTTGTGCTCTTTGCTAGCTGCCAGAAACACCTCCTTACTCATTCCCACCACCATATACACTTCTGAAATTTGTGTACACAAGTCTTGAACAAATTCTCTGTTCTGCAGCAGGGAACACTTGAGCAATAGCATTTAGCAAACCCTTTTCCTGGTCAGACATTATTGTGTACCTCAACCCTTGACAAACACCAAGATTTTCACTCAACAAATTCAAGAATCAACACCATGAATCAGTATTTTCCACATCTACTACTGCCCAAGCTAGTGGAAACATTTGATTGTTTCCATCCCATCCCAAAGTTACAAGCAATTGACACCCAAATGGACCTTTAAGAAAACACCCATCAATCCCTATAAATGGCCTACAACCCTCTTTAAATCCTTGTTTAATACCATCAAAATATATATAGATCTTCTTGAACACTTCACCATTCAAATGAAGCTTGACTGTATTATTAGGATTTTGTTTTAAAATTTCAGCAGCATATCCAGGGATTAAAGAGTATTGTTGCATATACCGACCCACAATAAGATCTTGAGCAAACATCCTAGTTTTAGAGCACTTGTACAAGCTGACATTTAACCCAAATTCATTGCAAATTGTTTCTTTAATATCAACCATTTTCCAGTAGGGATTGATCCTAAATCTGTCCCTATAGTACTTTGGCAGCCACCTTAACCTCAGCTTTGCTACTTTTTGTGACCTCCCACAAGTGTGCTCCCCATAGTAATTCTTCACTTGAAAGTTTCTTGTTCTTCCCAACCAAGAAGCCTATATCCTCCAATTACAACCCTCTTTTTTTGCACTTAGCACCCACTCTATATTTGTGATTCTTTGTGTAAGTAAGATCCCTCCCACTAGAAATACAGTAAGCTGTGGTTGCATCTTTAAACTCAGCAGCATTTTGAAATTCTAAACCTATGTGGAAATCAACATCATCGACATGTGTGTTTCTCTTGAACTTACCCCCTCTATATGGTTTGTTCTTCACACCTGATTCATCATCATCAGAATTAGGAGGGCTCTCAAAGTCAGAACCACTACTATCACTCCCAAACTCAACCTCTGTCAACTGGTTGTCACCCCATTCCCCCATGGTTGTCAATTTGTTTATCTCTTCTTTATATTGCATTTGCCCACAATTGTCTCTTTGGGTAATTTCTCTAGCTTCTACAAGCTCATCATCATCTAACTGTGAATCTGAGTCATCATAACCACCATTTTCCTCATCCAAATTATCTTCATTAACCTCTAAATTAACCACTTCATTAACCTGATCGCTAACAACCTCTTGACTTATGGGAAATGAGACTTCAACAATTGGAAACTGATTTACACTCTCTAGTGTTACCAAACTAAGAAAAGGGCCATTGCACTAATTTATTCAACCCAAACCAATTAGTTTCATGTTCAATATATAAGTGCAGCTCTTTCCTCTCCCTTATTATATCACACAATTTCCCACTAGTTGCCTCAAGAACATGAATAGCCCTTCCTCAAAACCTTTATCAAGATCAAGAGAGCGTATTTTGCAAATGTCTTTGTATCCCAAATATCTAAATATATCTAAAACCTTCCTATAATTAACATCCCCACATATTACTTCATTGAATAAAACTGAACCCCCTACATATGACATTTTAGGACTCACAATCCACTCACCCCCATGATGGATAACAAATCTAGGGTTATTTGTTGCTATTTGAAAATTGATAAAAATATAACTAATAAGAAATACAACAAAATAAGTTTACAAATTGCATTAAAAGAATAAAAGTAACAAATAACTCCATTTCATAAGCATAATATATTGCATTCCAATAGATAATAATTAAGGTTTTTACAAATTCAAATACAACAACATCATACAACATCATCTAATTTCAAATGGCTAATTTCCAAAAAATTACAACCTAACCAAACCACTGTCAAACTATGCTGTTAGCACCCAATTTTATTAGACCCGATGACGAGTTAAATTAAAATCTATACACATTTATTCGGAATCGGACTAATGATAGATTAAGCCCAAACACAATAGCCCAGACCGCATAAACAGTTGCGAACCTTGACATTGACCGCAAACTATTTCAAAGCCTGTCGGCCTTCACCTGAGGAGAACTTTTGTTTTCCTCAGGGTGCCAAGGTCGCGTGGCCTTCCTTGTGACAGGGGTGGAAGCTGCGCGGCCTAGGGATGGCAACTCCACCCGCATCCAATGGATATCCGCTCCACCCGACTCGAATTAAATGGATATGGATTGGATATGGATGTACGCGGATCGGGTATGGATAATGATCAATCATCCATTTGTCCACCCGACGGATATCCATATCCATTTATTCGCTTGAATTCCAACATATTCTTTTAAATCTAATATGCACATCTTAATTTTGTTAAACTTTTGATCACAAATTAGAAGAATATTTTTATTAGGTGGTAGTATTAGTATCAAAGACAACAATTTAGGTGTTGCACCATATTTTTATTATTAAAGAAGAAGCAAGCAATTTTTTGTTTATATTTATTTTTTGATACATGAAAACTTAGTTTTATGGTTTCTTGACTTTATGGTCCACATATTCTCTCAAAAAAAAAAAAAGGAAAAAAGTTATATATATGTATGTTATTGGGAAGTTAGAGAATATTTGTCAATTATCCAATGGATTATCCAATTACCCGCTTCACCCAATGGATATGGATAAGGATGAATAATTTGAACTTAAAAATAAATGGATATGGATATGGATATGGCTCGATCCATATCCGACCCGTTGCCATCCCTAGCGCGGCCTTTTCCCCTGTCACACAGGAAGCCACGCGGCTTTAGGCATAAGTCGCGCGGCCTTGCCTTGAGGCCATACGGCCAGCCTTTTGTCTCCCCTTTTCTCCGTAAATTCTCGCTATAAATACGACCTTCAACATTCTCGGAAAACCCAGATCGTAATTCTCTGAGAACCTAGTTCGGAACTCCCTGGAAACCCTCAAGCAACACTTCTAAAATTCCCTCACCCTAATCTCAAAAAATCCTTCTCAAATCTGTCCAAACTCTGAATTTCCGAATCTTTATGCATCGACGACATTTACAAGGTAAACCTGAGGGCCAAGCACAAATCTTTCTTTCTTTTATTTCATTTTTCATATTATTTAAAACTATGTTCTTAAATAAACTCGACTACTAATTATATGTTCATAATCGCCTAAGACAATAAAGCATGTAATCGGTTTGTTTGATTCGTTCTATTGTTGTTAAGATCCCTTTTCATGGTTGTTGTTAATAATGGCTAGTAGAGACCGTTTCCAACGGGCGGCTTGGGTGCACTCCATCCAAAAGTCGTAACCTCGTCCCCGAATCCTGACTTTGGTTTCGACAACTTAAAAGTCAAGAGTCTCCACACCAGAGGCTGAATGGGACAATGGGGAAATAGAATTTTCTAAAACCCTAAGTAGAACCTCCAAACATCCCTTCGGTTATGTCCCTTCGGTTATGTCCCATCGATTACGTCCCTTTGGTTATGTCCCTTCGGTTATGTTCCTTTCAGTAATTGGAGGCTCCCTTACGCGTGTTTTCATAAAAAACTCCAATTTGATCTTTTTTAATTTTATAAGTTTTTATTAAAACTTATTGGCGACTTCTTTTCTAAAACCAAGTGAACTTGTCACATGGGGACCATACTCCCTACGGGTCGTGGTTTCTACAGTGGCGACTTCACTGAGGAGTTTTTAAGAGGATGAAACTTGAACGTCATCCTTAACAATAACAATGAAAACGGGATCTCTCATGAGCATTTGCATCATAATACCCAATACCCTTGGAGAACACTGCATCCTGGCGGGTCTACTCAAATCAAGCCGGGAGTCGACGGTCGCTTACTC
>BSSO01005596.1:0-12943 GCA_030267885.1 Mesembryanthemum crystallinum | reverse complement strand
TCAAAATTTTATAATTTTTCGAGTTTATACAAGTACAATTATTGATGGTCAAAGTGTCGTCTCGAAGACTGTGCAAAATCTCAACGTAAAGATTTTTAAAGAACGGAGGGAGTAATAGAGTGTGGAGTAACGTCCCATATTGATAAATTTGAGAGCGAAATATCAATACATAAGTTAAGCGAGATACCCCTTCTAATGCATTCACGTGATATTGGAGTTTCAATTCTAATAGGTAATGAGTTCAAGATCTCTTGGTGACATCCCCATTTATTGAGTTGACTTTTTTTTTTTTCCTCTGTTTTTGCCTTGGCCTCTACCTAATGCACTACTCTACCTTGATGTACTACTTCAAACAAGGGATTAACGGAAATCCATAAATGCCCTTTATGATAATTTGCAGATTTATACTACAATCTTTATCTTCTGACAGGAAATCTTAAATTTGGATCTAGAATCACTAAAACCTCACCCACACAAATTGCTCCTCTTTGTAGACATAAAAATCATACCACAAAACAGAGGATCCAAAACAGAGGAGCCAAAGCAAGGTTAATTCAACATGCCCTCAATGTTGATAGGTAGATGTACAAATTTCTATCATTTTTGACAAGAAAATTTTGTAATTTTGGATCTGGAATCACTAAAACCTCTCACTTATAAGATCAAACTTAGAAATCTCAAAACCCATAAAACAGAGCAAAACAGAGGAGCCAAAACAGAGGATCTACAAAACAAGGGAANAAAAAAAAAAAAAAAAAAGTACCAACCTGAGCACCAAGCCAATGAACAGCAACCCCACTAACAGAGAACCCAACCAAAGCTCCAGAACTGTTACAAAACCCACAAAGACTCTGCAAATCAGCAGCCAATTCCTTGACCTCAATACTATTCTTCGCAATACAGGCATCAATCGTCACCCCTGAAATCGCCATCCCCGCCGTCCCACCCACCATACAAACCAGAGCCAACGCCGCCGGCAATCCCGTCACCGTCGTCAACACCACCGTGGAAACCACCCCAATGACGCCGGAAACCACCAGGTAGGGGCGGCGCTTATAACCCGCAACAGGGAAAACATCGGTGAGGAGTCCCCAAATGGGCTTCATGATCCAGGGGATGTAATAGAGGGCAACATAGAATTGAGCTGATGATGGGCGGGCTTTTTGGATGTCTTTCCAGTAGTAATCAGATACGACTCGGAAGATGGAGCTGGCAAAGCCGAGGTTGAGGCCGTAGACGAGGAAGATGCCGGCAATGAAGGAGGGCGTGAGGGAGGTGGAGAGGGAATTGAGCCATTGGAGAGGGTGTGTGATGAGAGAGATGGGTCGGGTTGGATCGGGTTCGTGTTTGGGTGGGTTTGAAGGGGTTTGAAGAGGGTTGATAAGATGCTCTGTTTCAATGGAGGTCATGGTTGGGATATGGTGGAAACAGGGGATGGGGTTGGTCTTGGAAGAAAGGGTACATTGATTGAAGTGTGTTGGGAAGTTGTTAAATTTCATGTAACGGGAGGATTTATTGATTAATAATTAATTTAGTTATGTTTTTAAATCAAGATCAAGGGTGTTTTGAAGTTATGCTCATAAATTAAAGTATGGAGTGAAATAGCTAAGTTTGACCATTTGGTTAATGACAAATTCTTACATTAGTAGATTTTTTTTTCTTTTTTTTTTTCCTTAAAAAGTGTACGTAGCATTTGATGATTTATAAGTTTTCGTGTTTTATAGAAAAAAAGTTACTCTATCAGTTCCACTAAAATATTTCCGTTTGGACTTTATACGGTTCTCAAAATGACATTTTGAATTCTTAAATAAACTCGATAATTTATAGAAAATTGATATTTATATCAGCTTCTTTGTCCAAATTATTAGCTTTTATTTGGGTTTAGCTAAAGAGTATCTTTTAACCCATAGTCTCGAATATTTTATAAATGAATTCGTGTAGATGCTCTACAAAGGAGTATTATAGTTATATTTACCAGTGATAAAACAGCTCTTTGAGTACTTTACACGTATATAATTGACAAATCAACTAGCTAAACACATCATTCTAACTAAAAAATGCTAACAATCAAGAGTGTCTTAGGATTGTAGCAAACTTTAGAGATTAGACTTCTTTTTTTTTCAAATAACTTAACAATTTGTATACAATGGTGGAAGAAACACGATCCACCTTATATTGAGGGTTTCTTACAAAACTAGGCTGATAGAGCATAAATTTAATACTAAATATACAAAACGGTTGAAAAAATTAGATTAGAAAAACACTGACGTCGATTTACTTGAAATATTCAATTGTTTACTAATCTTTTTTGTCAGTCCTTTCCAAAACAAAATAAAAAAAAAAAAAAAAAAAAAAAAAAACCTTGTCAGCACGTACCAATTGCTCTCAATAAATACCGACAACGATTAAGCAACAAACATTATTCTTTTACAGCTTGCTTTTGTGTTGTTTATTCCCATTGCCAGCATCATATTTCTCAATTTAATAATTTTTAAGTAGGATATGATCATTTTAACTAAATTAAAAATTTAATTAAATTGAATGGAGATTACAATAGAGGTGGAATGAAAAATAATGTGTATAAAAAAAAAAAAAAGTGAATTGCGAAACTGAACTGATCTAAATGCAAACTGGGTATGTTAAAATAAACACATCTTTACTAAGTAGTAATCTTCTACTAGTTTTCAGATAGTAGCCAACTTAGTCCCTGTTGAGGTGGTTGCCAGTTGCCAGTTGCCAGTTGCCAGTTTTTGGTTTTGAAAAATTTTCAACTTTTTGTATAAATTTAATTTGAAGCTAAATTTTTTTTTTTTTTTAATGTTTACAATTCTCTATTTAATTTTCAAAACTGACAACAAAAACTAAAAACAAAAAAAAAAATGATTTTCAAAAAATGGTTTTAAGTTTTCAAAAAGATTGAAAACTGGCAACAATGACAAACAGAACCTTAGCTGCTTCTCCCAAGAGAGAAAATGTTTGTGCTTTTGAAATGTGCAAGTATTGGCCCACTTGAACCTGTACTAGTGGGCCTAATCCAATTCACACGAATCCCTTTAGGCCTTTACTTGGCCCGAATATAGCATATGGAGGAAGAATCAATATAATTGGACATTTGTAAGTTAACATCAGATTATGACCTCCATATGATCATTGAAGTTTACTTACAAGCTCCTCCAGTTCCTGCAACACAACCTTGTAATGCTCTTTAGATTTCGCCCCTTCTTCGACAACCCGAACCACATGTTTATACAAATCACGACACCGATCCATCGGACTATCTACATTGGAGTTCCTAGGGCCGACTTTCAAAGGACTTATGCTCTTGAAGTCTTTTCTCCATCGGGGCAGAATGTACCGAGCTGGTACTTCTTCCAACCCGTTATAGTTGAGGACGTTTAGCACGTGTCTGCATAGATAACCCTTAAAGTTGAACAAACTGCATATGCAGCGAATGTCAGATTCGGTTGTTTCAAACACAACCTCGTACGTTCTCACTTCCTTCTCCGATGTTTCAGTTTCGACTCTTTCTTTAACCAAGTAGGTAACTATTGGTCCATTTACGCTTACCTGCCTGGTGTGGAAGCAAGAGTACATGCCCTCAATCTCAGACTGACACTTCTTGAAAATCTCCTTTGTGTAAACTTTGGCTAGCTGTGATTCGAAGCTGGATCGTGTTTTCAGCTCAAAATCCGAGTTTCTTGAATCCAGATCTTCCATGGCTTCTTTCATATGCTTCCTCTGAAGAGCAAGGTCGAACTTGTCGAGGAACTCTTTGAATGATGTGTACTTGTTTACGTAACCCTCAAAGAACGGACTGAAAGTCTCATTCTGATTAAAAGGGCTAATTCCAGCGAAGAATATATCCTTCAAGTAGACTGGAACCCATTTTTGTCGGTCTTCATACAGTGTCTGTAGCCATTTGTTCTGTCCAAGATCATACTTTATGATCATATTGTTCCAGGCATATTCAAACTCCATAATCTTCGAAGAGCTATAAACTGCCTTGTCCAGCTCCTGTTTTATTGCTTCATAATCCTTCAACCTTCCCAGTCTTTCAGGGACTCTTTGCATTATGTAAGTCAAACAGTAACAATGACGGGATCTGGGAAAGACTGCAGAAACCGCACTCCGCAAGTGCTTATTGTGGTCGGAAACTATAACCTGGGGATGATTCCCTATCATACAAGAGAGCCACGCTTTCAATATCCAGGCAAAATTTTCTGCACTCTCGTGCCCAATAAAGGCGCAACCTAAGAGTGTGTAGTGTCCATGGTGATTTACACCCACGAAAGATATGAGGGGGACCTCAAATTTGTTGGTCAAGCAGGTCGTATCGATAGCAACTGCATCAGAAAAGTGACCATATGCTACTCTGGACCTAAAATCGGCCCAAAATACGTTCTTCAGTCGGCCCTCATCATCAAGATCCATCAAGTAAAAGAAGTTAGGGTGTGATAGCTTCATGCGGCAAAAATAATTGTAAACTGCACGTGCATCACCCTCCTTGAGTTCCAAATGCTCAGAATAATCAACCGGGTTCCTTATCTCTGATTCACCAATGTCTAAATTTTCATTACAAGCAGAAACAACAGCAGTTGTAGGATACAGCTTGATTGTATGTACCTCCATTATAGGCTCTGGCTTTTGTACCTTTTTACCACCAAGAATCATCTTCTTGTGTGACCAGAAAAGCCGTTTGGGTTGCGGGCTCAGAGGATGATTGTGTTCGAGTTTAACATCGATAATTCTCCATTTATTCTGATCCGACAGCTTGACAATAATCATTGCAGGACAACCAGTCCGTGTTTCTGGCCTAGGATTGCTTGTTTTCCTGTTTTTCTTGAAACCTGCACAACTGCAGCTAAACTTGGCTCGATAGCGCTCTTTGCCTTTTGATCTGACCCATGAATTACTGACTCTGATGCCAAAACCTTGTTCCTTCCCAAAGACATTGTAGAAGTCATAAGCTTCATTGAAAGAATCAAACTCCAGTCCTACGGTGGGACACAGGGGCTCCGTCTTCGGGATTGCGTCGTCAGCTACAAGCTGATTTGCCCCCGATCCATTGGACTTTTTAACTTCACACTCATGTTCATCAAACACTGGCTCACTATTCAAACAAACTTCTTCCATCTGAATCATTCATTATTAAGTCAATTATCATTAGACTCGCAACATAGCATGCTAATTCCAGAAGCAAAAGAAGAATTACTTCACTTGCCCCAAATGCAAGGTAACTACTAAAGCCCTGGATTAAGCAAGTAACACATTCAAAACCCCCCGCCCCCAACACACACAGACAAACAGGGAAGAACACTAAAACATCACAAGAAGTTGCAACAGTGAAGAGCATAGATATGACAATAACAGCAACAGCATCAAGGCATTAAAGAGGATGTTCCGCTACTCTGCTATATCAACAACTAAACTTCCAGCAACAAAGTTGGGGTCAATAATTCAGGGTAAACTATATGGACATTCAGCCATTATTGTATAGTAGCCCATGAGGGAAGCTCTGAATGAAGTTTACGCTAGGCTACTTAATCTCCATTTTCCCCGATACTCCGCAAAATAGTTCCTTATGAGAATTAGGAGCTTAGAAGACCCGAAAGCTTTTTAACTACAACATCCATCAAGCCATCCTAAATCCACCTTTATAGTCCTCACCACTATCAACCGCAGCAACAACACACCAGCCCAGAGTAATATTGCCTCTAATGAAGTCTGGAGAGGTCTAGATGTAAGCAACTTTAAACAAGACTACTGCAACTAGTAGAAAGGCTATTTCTGAAAAGCCTGGCAAAATTTGCTGACATTTTTTATTGATCCATACTTGGCAGACATGGTAGTTGGTAAGCATTCAACGAGAATCAAAATCATCTTGAAATACCTAAATTGTATTTTCAAGACCTTCTATAACTCAAAATGCACCCTATTGTCACCCTTCTATCATCTCATATTAAATCTTACAAAAGCAAAGCATATGCAATCCTCAAATAGATTCTTACAAGCTTCATAATACAAATGTGACTTTCTTCCCTGATAAGCACACAGATATTACTTATTGTTTGTTTCTCAAAAGCAAGGAGCCCAACTTTATTAATAATACATCCCCATCCAATGTCAANGAATACATCACCAAAGATTGCGTAGATGGCGAGAATACAGTAATGAGGGTAGTAGCAGCATCAAAACAATGAATAGCACAAGATGCCACAGTCAGCTTGTTGCCTTCTCGGCTATATAAACAGCTACACTACCAGCATTAAACGTAACATGTGAGGCAGGCAACATGGATATTCCACTGGCAATGTATATGATGCATGTGGGATATATAGGCAATGCAATACAATCAACTCTCAAATCCACAAAACGTGAATTCACTGTTATTTCTTGCCAGGTCAATATTCTTTCTTTTCTTCGAGGAATAATAAGAGGTTTGAGAGCCAAAGGCTTTTTCTACAACCTTCACGTTCCATAAATGATGTTCTAATAAAATTCGTACTATACCATGCTTAGTAGCACATTTAACCAGGATTGAGAAATCATTTATTTTTCGGCAACATTACATAACACTGGTATACATTTCCGGCTTTCCGCATTAAGCCTCTTCCGCCAATATTCCTTCACAAAACCCACAATTTCTTGGCCACAAAAAACTTCAAGTGCTCAAAAATCCCATTCATCCTCTATCTCCGTATACAAAAGCTTACAGTATAGTACTTCATATATACTCCTATAACATATAGTTAGGACCTGTTCACTTCAATTATCTGGATAAGTTGCTTTTTCACTCACATATTACTATTCATTCAAGCGATTCAGCTCAGTTCAGTCCGGTCAAAATAAGTTGAAGAAGATAATTATAAACACTCTGAGTATTGAAAGTTGTTAAAATGCGAATATTTACAGAGAGATCAAACTAACTGCTAAGTAGACAACAATAACCTAACACCCCCATCTGATGTCAAATCAGCAATCAAAAGAAACAGATAAACAGAGAAAAATCAATTGTATTAATCAATAACAGAATGCAATCAAGAAAACCCTCAAAACGCAAATCCACCAAATTTCACTTCAGTGAGCAAGGCAAGTGTAAATTTCAAACCTGGGCAACTCAATAATCAACTAAAAAACGGATGAAAAGAAGAAATCATTGAAAATGGCAAAACGAAAACGCAGATAATTACCCTAAATGCTCAATTGATCGCCGAACGACATTGCCACTTTCACCCAAGTTTCTGATTCAGTGAAGCAGCAACATGAACATGCCCACCTCGTTATGCCCTGTATAATCTCCGTTCTATCAATTCGATTTTGTTTCCTTTTTAACTCTTTGTCGTATGAACTCTTTACTCTTTGTATGGCAAATTGTTGTTTGAAAGGACACATTTATAATAAGGGTTTGTGGGTTCGGCCTACATTCACTTATTAAAGTTGGGTTAAGTGGTACTGTCATTACAAACAAGATGAATCTTTGAGTGAGATTAGCTATAATGGGCCGAGCAAAGTATCATTGTGCTTTATAGTGGGCTTGGTTATTACTCCCCCGTTCCTAATAGCGGGCCATTTTGTAGAGTGAAAATATTTCAAGTTTGGAACTAGTAAACTTAATTAGGGATAAAGGATTCTATTATGCTACTTTAATCATTGTCTTAATATGCTTGAAAAAGTGAAATGACCACTTAAAAGAGAGCAGAAGGAGTAAATCAATATCATATAGCCATTCGTGCTCCACTCGCTTTTTATATTGAGCGAGTTTTGACTTAGTACATTATCAAGCCGTTCACAAATGTATCAATTATTTATAACCCAAAGTGGGAAACTATATCGTGAAAAGATTTATTTTGAAATAGTTTTTCGGGTGACTTTATCTAATCATACCTTGATTTATTTATTTGAATACTTATTTACTTACTCCTTTTCTAATACACATGAGCTATTACATGATTCGAAATGCCCAAGAATTTCTCCCTCGTAGGGTTTGATAATGGGATTGAATATTTGCTTATGGTGATCAAGCTAAAGATTTGAGGCTTTTTTTTGAAATAATTTCAATGAACAATACTTATATAAGGCGCATTGTTTTGTTTGTTTAAGTTTTAGAAATCAAAACTTTCCTCTTGTTTTCCACATGTCTATATGCACAAAGGTTACTAACCTTGTAAATTTGTCATACATAGAGCTGCCAAAATGAGAAGATTTAGCAAGAGAAGAAAGTATCTAAAGCCTCATTTAAGACCTAGTTAATATAGAGCCTCATAATTTTATTTCAACAATCTTCTCTATCTATATCTCAAACTATTTATTCATATATAGGTTAGCGATCAATTAAGTGCTTGAAAACATAAATTTTGCACATCTATAGAAGTGTCAAACTAAATATTGGAACTTCACTCATTAAACTTTTGGAATGGTTCGTCCCTTAAGCCTTAACACGGTATGGAAACGATAAGAGAGCACAACATATGATGAGAGTTTGTGCATCATCGACACTTTAAGCCCAATAAGCAATAATGAGAATAGATATATTAGGTTGTAACCAAATTACCATCCGCTTCACTTTCAAGAGTTTTCGTGTTCCTTAATAATGTCATTCACATTCACCCTTTTTCATTCAAAAAAAAAGTAGAAAGTAAAGAGAAAGGGGGAAGGGCCAGAGGATCCAGTAGTCATCATTAACCTAAACAAGTGGGTGCAAAGATCAATGAGAAGGAGAAAACAAAAACATATTTACAGGATCAGGCAATTGACATAATAACCAGACGCCCTAACAATGTAGTTACATACGATTTTCTCTAAGTATACATGTTCCATATACAAGATACAGGAATCCTGAATATAATTGTTACATATGGTTTTCTTGCGCATAGAAGATCATAGATGACCAAGATGAGCTCTAAAACAAGGCGACGGAACAAAATCTTCAGCGCAACGAAACAAGCTCACGTTCGCTTCTTTTTTCTTTCCGGTCCATTACCGTGAAGATTTTAAGCTGCGAGCAGCTTCTGAATGTCTTTCTGCAGCAGTTCAAAGCAGACTGAGAGTAAGCATATGAGCCAAGAACAGGGAAAAGGGAAATAATCACTCAAGGCAATAGTAACAGTCTTAAAGTTCAGCTTTCTGCGTTTCAAACATCTGGTATGCAGCGATGAAACCAGACTGGAATGGGTTGGACCAGAACCAGAATTTGGACCGGATTTTTCTTTATGTTATGGCCTGGAGACTAGACTGGAACCCAGTTCAAACGGTCTGGTTCGGACTCACCAGGAATTCCGATCAGTCCAGACCAGTTTTTGAACACCCATAAATCAAGCGTTAGTAAATGCAGGATCATACCTCGATTTGGAGAGGGGATGTTGTAGGCTGGTATCTCTCGACAACCTTGCCATTTTTGTCGACCAGAAACTTCTCAAAGTTCCACTTGATCAAGTCACCAAGAAATCCTCCAGCACTTGACTTGAGAAACTGGTAAACAGGAGCTGTACTTGGGCCATTCACGTCTACCTGTTCCAGTCATAGTTTCAGTAACTGGTAACATTAACATATGTTACATTTGCCATTCCTTAGTTGGTGAAAACTGGAAACCATTACTCTACCTTATCAAAAATGGGGAATTCTGCTTTGAACCTTGTACATGCAAAATTCTTGATCTCAGGGTTAGAGCCAGGTTCTTGGCCGCCAAATTGATTGCAAGGGAATGCCAAAATCTCAAAACCTGCAGATAGAAGATGCATTATTGATCAATATATGCAAAAAACGAGACAGAAGTACAAACCTACTTCGACCATATGCATGATATAAGAGATAAGGGTAATGGTAATGGGGCACCCAAGGGTGTACCACAATGGGTAAGTTGGTAGTAATGGATAAGATTAATGTATAATTTGTAATTTTTCTTTTTGAAAGAAAAAATAAATATTTACTCATATCTCATGGAGGTGCACACTTGGGTGCGCCTAATGGGACACGAGATAAGATGTTCTACCGTTTCACAATGCTAAACACAGACCATTCAAATACGGCAATGGTCTCCGATAGATTAAAAGGTGTGATTGGCCTAGCTTCTACGAGATTCAACTTTTCCCTCTCACATCTCTCTCCCCCCTTCCTCCTCCACCTCTAGGCTATAACTTCTAAGAAGCTGAAATGGGGCCATGATTTGAAACTCCAATTTGTAACTTCAACTTCTAGTCCTAGTTTAACTTACAACTTTACAAGTTAGAGAGCGAGGAGGAAGTGAATGAAGGGGTTACTTAGGAGGACAAGGGAAGTGAGAGGGAGAAGTCGAAGTTCCTAATAGTTAGGCAAACATTCATTAATCAATCCAGACATGCTTATTCAAATAAGTAACTGTTGTCCGAAAAAGTATCAAAGTAACCAGAGGTGGACGAGTATGATTTGATACAAGTGATATGGTACTGCGTTAAAAATCTATGCATGATATTCACTGTACAATTGTACTTGTAGTCGAATACAGTTGATGTGGCAAAAAAATTTTGACTAGGTAGTCGGATGTTTATTAACCATAGAGACAAGCATAGAGAAACTTTTTAAGATTCACATTTTCACGAGTGTTTTAGCACATTCTTCAAATTCATAACTGCTTGACCAATTTGCCAAAAGTTAGCAAAAACGAACCAAACATGATCTTCAAAAAGGTCAATTTACCTTGAGGTTTGTACTTCTCATACACCTGTGACAGTTCGGTATAGTTTGACGATGTCAACCCACTGAAAGTCGGAAAAATAGCAACTTAGTTGTGATGAAACAATGCCTAACTTGAATAAAATCCATATATCAAATTGAAAATAAACATAAACCACGTCCTTCACTATAAAATTTGATAGACAAACGATCAGGCAGATAGAAATACCATCTTGAAGCGACATTTACAATCAAGAGAACCTTTCCCTTGAATTTGCTAAGTGGAACATCGGTTCCATCAATATCCTGCATTACATACACATTGCAATCAGTTCCACAATTCTATGTTAGCTCGGGCATGCTTGGCCTAGCTTCAAGGGAAGTGTCCAAGCAAAACTAGCAGCTTAAAACATACGTTAGCGGATCAGTAGTGGTTAGCTGTACGGTTGGATATGAAAAAACAAAATTTCCAACCTCTAGCATTCCACTTCAAACCTCAATTTTAGAACTTTTGAGAACACTAGTCTAAACAATAACCTTTACCGTAAACACTTGTGTATCAAGCACCCACAGTTAAGGTTAGTAATTACTTGTATACATTCGGTATAAGCCGGTGCGGACTTCCGGTTTTAAGCCTTTTGCCAATTACTTGTATACATCCAGAGCACTTATATTATCAAATTAACATCATGTTTCTACCTTTTAGATCTTTAAATCGTGATTAGCTATGCTCACCAATGTATGATGACCACTCAACTTACATACCAATATCAAGTTTAGCAAATGCAAAGCATTCGAATTTCGATCACAAATCTAGAACAAAAGCTCATAGATCAAACTTTCTATACAACATTACATGAACTAATTGAATCAAAAGGCTAATTAGCTCAATCACACGAAAATTATAAGGGGGCAATGAAATCTGGCATCTGGGCAAAACAAGCAATTACCTTGACAGTGAAGTCATGAATGGTCTTCTCAGTTGCTGCTCTGGCATAAACCCCAGAAGATGAATTCTGTGATTTTGCAGAAAACCCACTAACAATCGACGATTTGAGAGCAAACCCATTTTGGAAAAACGATGAATTGAAGGACCCAAGTTGGATTTTGCTAGAAATTGAAGAGAAAACTACAGAACATTTTGGGTAACTAGGGCGGATTTTCGCTTCAGAAACAGGAAATGGTCGTAAAGGGGAAGAAAAAACAGCAGAAAAGGCCATTGAATTTGATGGAAAACTCGATTTGATTGGTTGCTAAAGGCTTCAAAATATGCAGCAAATCGTTTGTTGTTGAAGTTGCGAGGGCTCAAGGAAGTGGATTGTTGGGGAATTTGAAGGAGCTTTGTAGTGGAAACTGTGAACACACGTTGATGGCTGGATGTAACTAAACGTCTAGACAAGTGTAGTACAGTACATTTGTTGTGTGGTGGATGCTCAATCAACGTTACTCTCTTACTTACCAATCTAGAATGGCACTCTCAATTAAGAGTCAACACTTTAGAAGTCAACCATGAGTACCATCTTCGAGTTGAATTAGGTTTCGGATCATGTCAATTTAGTTCAACTCAGTATGAATAATAAAGTCTATTGGAATCCATTTAATAATGTTATGTACTATTAATAGATTGTTGAGGGGTTAGTGGATTACTATAGTGTGACGTTTACATGGTTTGAATGATTATTACAATGCAATGAGTTTTATATAGCGATACATATGCTCGGCCCATATTTACTCATAGAGACTTGTAATTACCTTCTCCAAAGTATAAGAATTACACTTTAGGAACTGATTCATAAAATATACTACCAAGTTCATACAAGACTTACTCTTAACAACATATTGGTTTGGATTATCTTTCACGTTCCCAATCTCGAATAAGCTATAGTATGTGCTTGAGATTTAAAGATTGGACTTTTTTTTTTAGTAAAAGGAAGGACAAACAACCTAAAGTTTTTTAAAAAAAGTGCTTAATTATAAAAGACACCACATAATATACAATATTTCAACCACCTAACAATTTTCAATTACTCTTTTGTTAGGCCATATGATACATCAAGCAAGTATTGGACAAACGAAAAATAGTAAGTTTCGGGTGAAAAAAATGATACTACTAGTTTTTAGGTTGTCAGTACTAATTTTTAGCTTATAAGTACTATTTTATAGATTACTAGTACATTACGTGATATATCATGCGACTTGATATGATATTTTGTGAACAATTTTAGTAGTAGCCGATTAGTGAAGAATCATATTTGATCATCTATATTTATTTTACGGAAATTTCCTGTGGTACCCC
>BSSO01005595.1:0-12943 GCA_030267885.1 Mesembryanthemum crystallinum | reverse complement strand
TTCCTTTTTTTTTTAAGAAAACTTTTTCTCCCTTCATCTGATATTGTTGATCAGTAGAATTAGTTCTGTTTTTGTGGCGTAATGGTGACTAGCTGCAGAAACTTTCTGAATGCTTAATTTAAGTGGATTAGTTTGTGTTTCCGTGATGATAATTCTGCAAATTAGCCTTTGTTGTAATATAGCTACCAAATTGTCGTATCTTGATTAAGATGCATCAAGTTTCTCTTTGAGTATCTTTAGTTCGCTTTACGCTTAAATACACATGTCCAATCATTCTTTTACATGCTCAGTTTGCGAAAATTCCACCTAGTGTCCTTTTCCGTCTGCTTTTTATTTCTTTAGTTGCTTTTTTATTTTTAAAGAAATATGATTTTGAAAGTTATAACAATTGGCTTTTTAGGATGTAACATTTAGAAATCTAACAACCTTTTTGTCTCCCAGTTTAGCCAACGCATTAATGATCTTTACTCATCCATCTTCATTTTCACATTTTTGTTGTGTTTTTCTCATGCTTGTATTTTCCTTTTCTTTTTTTCTTTGTTGTTTTCCTCTGTCCTTTCAATAGATTGCTTTCCATGGAAAAAGTGTTGTTGACTTTAGATGCGGAATCCCTGGAAGAAGGATTCATGGCCTGTGAAATCCTAAAATGCTAATAGTTGTAGCTTTGTCATTTCATTTGCATCATACATTCATAATATTTGATTGGTTAATTTGGATTTCTATAACTTCAACTTGCAGTAGTTTTATGGGCACCGTCTGCCAGTCCCCTATTATATCCAATGCCAATATATGGAGAGGCCTCTAATCATAGGTAGGCTACCTTTGCACCATATAATGAAATCATTATTTCATTTCATTAAAGTTATGAAAACAGCGTTCTTCTTCGTCAGAGCCATTTATATGGAGTACAATTTCATACTGTTTTTTACCCCCTTTCTTTCTATTCTACTTTTTTCTTTCTTCCTTGCAGCTCTGTTGCTCTAGAATCGCCTGATTTTTCTCTTCATCCAAGATTTGAACGTGCTGATGAGGACTCACAGAAAGTCGTTCTTCAGGCAGGGGATGCCCTTTTTATTCCTGAAGGCTGGTAAGTGGTCAGATTTTGTTGCTCGTAATAACGTAGTAAGAGGCAAGAAACCTTATCACATCCAGGTCCACCCGGACTAAGTCAGTTATGTTAATCAACTATTTGTAGAAAAAGAGAGAATCTTCTTAATAAATATTCATTAATTATAGAAACACTCAGAGGACAAGGTTCCTTTTTCAAAGAGACACAAACAAGTGTGTCACTCAACTGTCTTCTGCTTCTTATCTGTTGTAAAGGAGTAGGGCATTGAGTGCCTTCCGATCAATGTTCTAATGGAAATAATCTCTCTAGTTGTAGGGGTAAGGCTGCTTGCATGTGATCCCTCCCTTTCCATAGGTGGGTCCGTGGGAGCCTTGTGAGAGGCAATGGGCTAATGTAAGGTATATGATATAATAGCCAGCTACACCTAGGGGGTTGTTTCGGAGTGGTCTGAGCTCACTTCCTGACTCTTTTGCAGTACTTTTGCACTAAAGCAGGATTAGTAGTCTCTCACTCTCTCTTCATGCAAGTCATTAGATAACGCCCCTTAAGGGCCACCATTAACTTCAGGGCCCATGGGATTAGTTGAGCAAAGCTCGGATACCCATGTTATCAAAAAAAAATAAAAAAAATAGTTTATTAGATACCATGATTCACAAAATGTCATCAGAAGCTTTTTGTTTTCTCTATTGTATTGTTCTTGAGATACCATTTTGCTTCGTGACATTTTTCCTCGTTTTTTTGTGGAGTACTTTTGAGTGGCGGAAGTGTGAAAGTCATATAGTCACAGAAGAGGCTATTGTCGATCAAGTTTATTTTCAAAGTGCCTCTAGATAGAAAAATTATGCGGCAAAACTTCTTGGGTGAAAAAAGGCTTTAATATCAGAAGCGTGTGCAACTATTCGTTTTGTGGGCCTAGTGATGTTTATTGAGATAACAGAAACAACCCTGCTTCGCTTGACATAGAAATTGTTGTGTGGATAAGCCATAATGGTCAATTTGATCTTTTGTTTAGTTGTCGTACAATTTTACTTCGTATTGGAAAAGAGGACTTAAAACTAGTGAATTCATATGCTCCAGGAGTTACAATTGCGTATTCATTGGTCTCTTATTTTTCAGGTTCCATCAAGTTGACAGTGATGAATTGACTATTGCTGTTAACATTTGGTGGCGATCCAACATGATGTCTAGCATGTTGGAACACATGGATGTATATTACTTACGTAGAATATTGAGAAGGTACTGTGACTTATTGTAAGTGATGCCTTAAATGTGATCGTTGCATACACTAAACTTATTATCTGTTCCTGTTTCATGTTTGTACGGATGACGGATATTATTATATGAAGATTAATTGACAAGGAGATGGTATGTAGTTGTCCATTTCACAATTTATACATTTCAAGTTGCTGCATTTGTGATGCTGGAGCATTGTTAATGCAGTGCAGAGCAGACGCTGCTCTGTGTTTGCTTGTTGGTCTGTTTGTGTTTGAATTTTACTTCAGTAACCTTCCATTTAATTTCACTTAAAAGTAGATATTTCTGGTATTGAACCTTTATTCTCCATTCAAGATGTGTGACGGGGACGCTGTACCTCCTGGTTATGGTTCCTATTAGGTAATTCACTGTATTTATATTGATAGTACCATATTGCTTTCCATTATATTTCATGTATAATATTGTTTCTCAGCAACAGCAGCAACAATGATGACAGTGACAACATAATCTTAGTGATGAAGAGATTTTCCAGTGGTTAGGGCTATCATCCTCCAACTATGAGGTTGAGAGTTCGATTCCTATTAGCCATTGCGCTTCCTCAACAATATATGAAAGAAGAACAATGCCAACGTAGTCTTAATCCAGCCTAGGCAGACTCTTTGGAGGTCAAAATCCAGCTGTACCTTTGACAATTAGATATGCAGTTTAAAAGAGCCTTAGTGGGAAACATTTAAAAACATATGCTAAGAGTACAAGTAAGATGGTAATAGGGGTAGTTGAAGAAGACATAGTGGTAATTACATGGGTAAATAACTCAATAAATAAAGCAAAAACAGCAATGAGTAATATTCCTTATTAATTTCTCTTTCTTGTAATTTCATCTGTATGTTGATTGATGACTATCATTAAATGTTTCAGTATTGATGCATTTTCTATATATTACAGAAGTTTAGGAGCTCCTGGTAACAACATTTCTTGTTCTTTTCTTTTTCAATAGGACAGAATCAGATGTTGCCCAAAATGTCTGGTACAGGTTCTGATAAAATGAGAGAATGCTTATCATCTGACAATGGAAAAGCAGGTGAAGTTCTATTGAATGCATGTTGTTGAGTATTCTTTTGAGCATTGGATAGTAAATTGTTGTGTATCACTATGGCTTATAATATTTCTATTCCTGTTCAAACGTCAAATGGCATATCAATGATGTAGAAAGAATGGATTTGATCTATACTAATTAAATACTGTTATTCATGCACCAGATAGTCACAGAAATATGGTACAGCAAAAGGATGATAACAAGTTGAATCTAGATATCAAACTTCAAGATCTTGGTCCTCAAGCACTTCAGACGCTTCACGAACTTGTGTCTTTGGTTCATGCTACAGTTAATACTACCAATCGACAAGACCAATGCACTTCAACTAGTGGTTCAGGAGTTGTTCCAGATGCGGAATGCGAGAAATTGATGATAACCAAGTCGTATTCCCTGGAAGATGATTCAGTTGCCAACATTCTCTGGAATCTTGAACCACTTACACTTCAGACTGTCTTTTTGGCAATTGCGGTGAGTACTTACAGCTAAAGCCTCTAGACAGTGAAACGAGTTGAAAGTGTTTCTGATTCATGATCCCGGCCCTTTTCTGTTTTTTCCCATGGCACCCATTGAACTTGTTAAATTGGAGTTGTATGGATCCTGGAGCCAGTGATTGTGTGATTTATTCTTCTTCATTATAGATATCTTGATGCTTGTAACATTTTTTTTAAAGAAATGCACTCACAGTGTCACTTAGTATGTGGAACAAGTATGGGAATGTAATTTTCTGCCTAGGCTGTTTATGTTATGCCATTATAAGACGTATTTATGGCCTTATTAGTCTCTAAACGGCATTCAAGATGTTATGGAGCTGTACATGGTAATAACCCTTGATGAGTGCAATTATAACTTCAGATGAACGAATTAAGTTTCACTGACCCAGTACACGAATTTGAGAGCTGAATTCGCAGGGTTCAGCAAATTTCGTGACACTTTATTCGTATACAACATCCTCTATTATTGTCTGCAGTGTGCTCTTTCTTCAGTGAGAGCAACTCCATTTAAATTGCTGTAGTTATTCTCATCATTCTTTTAAATCATTGCTTTTCCAAATCCCAACGAAGCTGAAAGACTCGTTAATTAACCCCTATACCCCACCCTAGAGGAGAGCCTCATGAGAGGTATTAGGGTGGTGGTAAGGTATGTTGGTTAGCCATCAATTTCTCAATCTTCTATAGATTGCTTTGCCTTTGGACGTCCTAGGGAACAGTGAATATTGAAATGAAGCTTATGTGCTGAGTTTGGTCTTTAAAAGTGTCTTATCCTTTCCTTTGCTGCTTTCATATAAGTTCACTAATTACATTTTCCCAATTTCTATTTATGAAATTTGTGATGGTTCCTTCTGTTTATCTGTTATCCTATGTGCAATTGTTGGTAACTTGTTGATGACTATGCAAACCAGGCCTTTATTGTTTTGTTCTTTCTCAGCACAACTTCCCTAGGACCTTAGAGGCTCTCATACTCCACATGCTTTCACCTGTGGGAGCTGAAGTTCTTACAAGAAAGTTTGATGAATTGGATCAGCTGATGACAGAAGAAAATCGGTATGCAATGATTTACGAAATGAAAGGTCTTGGCTTCAATCAAACTGCACATTTTGACAGCTTTCCTAATCCAGTATTTTATCATGTATGTTTCAGTAGTGCATTCTACCAGAGGGTCTACAGTGTGTTTGATGATCAATCTTCTGCAATGGACGCACTCTTGAATGGAAAAGAGTCATTTGCACTCAAGGTAAGAGCTACTTTCACACTGGAACTCTCTCTTCCTGATTCACTTTGAATAGAGGGAAAAAGTTAAGTATAGGTCTCTCGCTTTACGTCACCAAAGGATTGAATCACTTATTCTCAAGAATTGCATCTACTTCTGGTGGGAGTGGGAAATTGGGAATAGCTTTTCCATGATGATGCCCATATATGTTGATACAAAGCTGAAAACTCACCGAGTCATTTCACTTGATAGAGTATTGGTAAAATCATTTGTTCCAGTTGAAATGACCTTAAAGCAACAAACTTTACTAGAAGCTTGGTAGAAGTAGTCAACTTAGTGCTAGATGTGTAAAAGAAAACTTTCACCAATCCAGAAAAACTTTTCATCAGTAACTTTTCTATTCAATAAAGAATGGAATATAATATGTGGATGGCAGTTAAATCATTTTATTTATTTTCATGTGAACTTTTGACTGCAAATACAAAGGAAAGAAGTGAGGGACAGGGTAAGATCACAAACCTAACTACATAACTGTGATTGCAGTTTGCATTAGTAATAGTTTTACTTGTATTTTGAAATTCCAAAGTCATGTTATCAACATCAAAAACCAGAAGGGATACAAGTACAACAGTACCATGATATTATAGGCCTTCAAATATACAACAATTCTGAATTCTGATCAAAGTTGGAAGCAATAAGTTATGCATCCAGCATCTAGCTGGTTATGTATGTTACGAAACAGTGTAAAAGGCTGTTTATCTATCTTATTCTCTTGATAATCATGGGGGTGGGGGTTATTTTAGAGCATCTGAAGCTTCATTTAGGTTGTTGAATCCTGTTTTCTTGAGAATGCAGAATTCGAACACTTGATTCAATTTGGATTGTCTACCCAGCTTCTTTTCTTCTTTCTCTTTTCTTCCTTCCCTTCATTTTCTTTATGGCTCTATGTCTTGCTTTGACCAGTGCTAGCCTAATAAGCCTATGGCTATTTGCACACAAGAGCGCAAGAAGACATGAATTATGATGGGCCTGCGTCTCTATCATGATGAGATACGTGGAAAGGTTGTTCTGCTGTTTTGTTTAGTGCTTAGCAGCCAATAGTATACTTTTAAAGCCCACTAGGAGTATTCCGGTCGTTTCATTAGATAAGTCTTCTTTTTTGACTTTTTTTTTTTTTTTTTTTGTTTCATTATATAAGGCGACCAACAATTTCCAAGTAGTATTTATTGCTTATTTTCCCACTCTACCCTTCCCTACTTCTTGGCATTTACTCTTATTCTCTCTCCATTGTGACATTTAATGACTAATGGTAGTTTAGTCATTTTACCTTCTCTTTTTCTTGGTTTCACAATATCTTAATTTGTGTGCAAAGTAAAGAAAAGACTTGTATTATGAAATGGAGGAGTGTTAATTATGGCTTTATTACTCTCTGATAGGCATTCAAGAATGTCATGGAGCTGTACATGGGAATAACTCTTGACGGGTCCAATTGTAGATTCAGATGAGCATATAGTGTTCAAGTGCATCAACGACAGAATCTTTTCTCATCTGGCGCACTTCACATGTGAGTTACTCATTGCAATACAGAATATCCGTAATTTCTATGGTTGAAAGCTACTGTATTTATAGATATCTAGATGCTCCCACATTTTGTTGTATAATTTAAATTCAATTTTCTTGAAATCTCAACACTGAATACAGTAAAATGTTGTGCTTGAAGAATTTGTTACCATGTTTTCGTAGCTCAGTCCATGTTAAATCTGCTAATGGGTTGTAGCTCCGTGCTGCCGTAAGATTACTAAGATATAGTATTCCATGATGGCCTCGGATTTTTTGACAGTAGGCAGTTAAAGTTGTTATGTTTACCTCAAGAAGTAGGTCATAATTGGTCACTTGGATTACTGAAATGATGTTGGTTGGTACTTGGTAAGAGGAGTTTTGTTGTTAAGATTGTGATATGTATTTAAGAGAAGTAGCCTCTGGCAATGTCTTTGATACTATGAGGATTCAAGAGGTAAGAGTTGTTCATGGGCGGGGAGCTCATTAGACATGGCTAGTTCGGTGCCTGAAAAAGGGCAACCACGACAATTTATTATTGTTATTTTTATTAATATTTTTTCGGTGTTGAATTTCTGCCCTCAGGCCAAAATCATGTCCAACCCGGCCTGCGTCCAGCCCATGCCCGCTTTTGAGTAGAGCTAAGGTTATATATTGAACCTCAGGCTTTGCTGTAGGTTGGAACTAGGAAGTTCGTACAGTGGGTTAACTGTTTGGATATGGTTAGCAATTCCTACCCAAATTTATTTTCTAGACGAGGAAAATAGAAACAGAATGGGAAAGAAAACATCGTGATGGCATTAAGTTGAGATGAAGCCCTCCCTTTCTCCGGAGGATGTTTAGATAGGTAGCAACACCAAAGGCGTCAGGAGAATATGTAAAAGCTGGTTTGGGGCTATGCAAAAACTAGACAAGGCAGTGTTGTCTCAAGTGGTGAAGTGAGGCATCACTTATTCAAAAGATGAGGTCAAGTAAGCATATTATGTTGTTGCTGAAATGAGTATAACATTGATTCTCAAGGATGTGGAAAAGTTTGGTGGATGTTGAGTAAGGAATAGGGAGCAGTGGCCTGTGAGGGAGGGAAATGAAAAGCATGTAAAAGAAGGGTTCTGTAATTATTAGAAATGGAAGGAAAGGAAGAAGAAAAAGGAGGCAAAAAGGACGGTTCCATTGAGATGAGATTCCCTGGTGAAAGATGACATCTTGTACAAAGCCTGTGTTACAACTTAGAAGCCAAACCTTTGGTTTTGTCTTCCTCTGCAGTAAAAGGCAAAAAAATTCCTATGTTACGGTAACATTGCTCGTGTTACCGGATGACTTTAAACCTATAGAAAAATTCCTTTGTATATACGGTCTTTTTTCTTTTTCCTTAGCGGTGTGTTAGAGTGTAACTATATTCGACGTGGTGTTACTGAAACACTAGAAATCTTCGAGAAAGAATAAGTAAAAGTAAAAAAAAATAAAAGAAGGGAAAGGAAAGCAATCTCTTTTGTGGTAGTAGGGAATTGGCATGTAATCTGTCTTAAACAGTTAAACCTGCAACTAACATGTATGCTTTCTAAAAGCTCTGGATATACCAAAACACTCTTTTAACCTTTCTTTTCTTCAGTCTCTTCCTTGCCCCTCTCAACTTTTACATGCTGCATATTCTCTTAATCTTAAGTGACTCTTAAGAGCTTATGGTTCTTAGTTTTGGATCTTTTTCTGATCTGTCTGATGTTGTCTTTCTCACATGCTTGATTGTCCTTGTTTCTGCTAATCTGCTCTTCTGTACTCCTGTGGGGCACTTATTCAGCAGGGTAATGATCCTTGAAATAAATCTGGAAAATGTGGGAATTTTTTTTATGGACTTATGTCGGACGCATCTAATAAGACTGATTGGCTATGCCAACTTAGGCCCTATTAATTTCATCATCCTCATACTCTATTCAGTTCAGTTACGCAACTTACCTTTTGTCCCACAATTTATTCTTTGTTTAGTTGTCATTCATTCAAGTTTAGCTCAACACTTTTCATATCAAGTGAACACTCTCTTTCAAATAATTATACATTCAGACCTTGCCACACTGTTTGAACAAATTCCTTCTCGAATCTGCGACAATTCTGAGAGGATGCTCAAGCAGCTAGGTAGTAATGTGCGAGAAAGCTAAACTTCCTAGAAATATAATCAACTTTGACAATAAAAGCAATATACTTCCTTCTGTATTGTTAGTCTATCCTTGTGAAAATAAATTGTTCGAATTCTTACATCAGTGGAGCTTCATCATCTTGGTTTTTGTACATATTTGTGCCACGAGTCTTGCCAACCTATCTTGTAAACCATTACTCTCTTCGTTCTGAAGTAATAGTCATTCTTGTATCTAAAACTTAAACTAATAATTATGTGACTATAATCCCGAAAGCCGAGAGTGCTTTGTCATATCCTTTATATCAGCAGGAGTAGATCCTTATTTTCCCTAACCTCCTTCCCTGGTTGTAAAAAGTTGAGTTTGAACATTTCATAAATCAGCTTTTCTTTTTATGCACTAGTAATAGAATGACCCCATTGATGATTGATTTAGATGGCTATGCTATGATTGATATATGGACCAATGTAACCCAGAAAAAAAAATAAAAATGAACCCCCCATTTTATCCTACTCGTGTTAGTGGGTTACCAAAGGCTAATTTTTGAGAGGGGTTGATTTTTGCACAGAATTTGAGAAAGAGAATAACCAAATGAAAACTGGTAAAAGAAGAAAAAGGGTGACTTCAAAGTCTTCATTTTGCATCTTTTCAATCACCGTTGACATATTTAGCCTTTGGTGTCTTTTCTTTTTTCTCTCTTTTTTGCTTTTATTATTTTCTTTTTGATGACTGCTCTATGCATTATCTTTTCTTAGTTACAAGTGTAATTTGCATTTTCTTAGAAAAAGAAAATTTATGATCAAATTTATGTTCCCCATTTTGATATTGAGAGTACAATTCATTCTCAAATTAGTGAGTGTTCGAAGTATTTCTATATATCTATCTATTTTGCTTACTTCTCATATTACGGATCACAAGTACACCATTAGGTGAGGGTGGTATTTGTGATTTCTTCATCCCAGTAATCGACTTTTGGAAAAATGTGTCTAGTAATGTTTGTAAAATTTCCTACTTAACAATATGGTGTTATATGCGAGCTTGGGGTGAATAGTGCAGTGGCGCACTCCCTAGTCGTCCCCAGCAATGACTGGGATTTGAGTCTCATTATCCAAAAATGGTTGGTATAAATAAAAAATAAAATAAAATAAAATATGGTGTTGTATGTTTTAACTGTTACGGAACAATTTTCAGCCAGTTCGAACTTTCCAATTATGATGAATGCTAAACATTGGACTGATTTTGTTGTAGTATTGTAACGACTTGTATTTTGTACTGTATCTGATCTGTACTAGATTGTCCTGTTTTCTGCTGCTGTATTTTGGTACGTCTAATAATCTAATTAAGCACGTGTAGTATAATACTCTAATTCACTCATTCACATACGAACATTATTCTTAGATGATGGCATCAGTATCACTGACTATTCCCTTGTCCCATCAACCCCAAACCCTTTAGAACCCACATCCCATCTTTATGGCCTGATACTGTGACACATCCAAATCTGCCTTGGCCGAAAAAAAAAAAAAAAAAAAAGGCGAGGTTGAGGTGTTAACTTGGTTGGTAACATCACTACTCGAACTTTTGAGATACATGAGCATGAAATCTCACACTTCTACAGTTCTACTTTGAAGTTGGATTGATGATTTTTATTCCATTCTCTACCCACGGGCTCTTGGGTACTGGGTTTATAGGTTAGTTGATTGGGTCAGTTACAATATCCTTATCAATCAATAGAAAAGGAAAAAAAGAAGATAGAATTAATATCTTGCTTCTTGTTACTTGATCACAAAGTGGCGAAAGAGAAGTGAGGATCCTCTATTCCGCAATATGTGCTATCTTCTGTCCCACTCCTCTATACATCTGACGTATAAGCTTATATATTTATTCAGCAAATACTGTCTCAAGTTCATTGATTCAAAAAAAGAATCCCATGTTGCACATTCATTCCCTAAGTTTTCTACTTATCACTCCACTTAGTCATCTGATCAACCAAAACTAGACACTCACTTAGCTTGTACATCTTGTATGTCTTATTGGACAGGACAGTTCATGTAATTTTCACCCCACTTAGCTTTTACTTCTTTTGTAGATCATGAAACTAGTTCACATCTTCAACCACATTTCTCATGTCTGCATGCGAACATATTGTTATTTAATTCCCATGGATATTACGGTTTCCATGCTCTCACAGTCTCACACAATCGTAAGTAGATCTCTCTCTCACTACCACGCCCTTTTTTTTTGGCTAATCAAAAATGGAAACGGAGAAGGGACAACCACTTATAACTTGGTCTAATTGGGCATTACTATACTAACATCTCACACTGTGAAAATGTCTGATTTGAGCCATGCAAGTACATTCAAGTTACGTCCAGGATTTTAACTCCTTATCTTGTATAAGTGAACATTAGCCTCAACCACTCGACTACCACTCATTTAATTCTCTGCCCTCTCTTTTATTCACTTATGTTTTATTAATATAAAGAGAGGCCATGTAAGCTAACTTCAACTGTGTGCGTCGAATCTTGGTAAATTTTTTGAGTATACTATCAACTGAACTAGGTAAAATTTTCATATGTATTTGTATTTCCTAGACTTTTTTTTTTTTTTGGTTCACAACCAAGGGTATCCACCGTCGACAACAGTGACTATTCCCCGTGCTGTCTTGTAGGCACCTCAAAGGGTGGGACAGCTGGCCAAGAGATTTAAGGCTGCTCCATACCCAAGGCGGGATTCAAACACCCGACCTTGGTTAAGGGTGGATGAGTCCCTATCCACTCAACCACACCCCCTTGGTTGTATTTCCTAGACTTTGGTATTCAATTTNTATTGCTTGTTAAAGCTTTATGGACCATTTATACACTTATCTACAAGTACTTTAGAGTGAAGAGGGGGTGATTTATGGAGCAACTTAGTTGCATTTGCTTTTTAACTTAGTGCATGCAACATATAAACTGAATTTTTTTTACGCATGAACTTCAGGGAGAAAAGCATGTGGTACACCCTCTAAAGGGGACCTAAATTAATGAGCTCCCTTTATTTTTTTTCTACTTTGTATCATTGGTCTTGACATTTTGAATAAAGAACAAAAAAAGGGAGGTAATTTTAGTGTCAATTTTTGTTATTTATTTCAGTACATTTGAAATAAACCATTAGTTGATCTTCAAATTGACGAATATCATATGTCATTAAAAGTCAAATATTACTTTTGAAAATTGCAAAAAGTCCTATTGAAAGGGTCAAATTTAGACGAATGGAGTATTAATTAAGTTTTATGACAAACACAAACCAATTATAAAGATTTATTTTAAATTCACTCTATTATCATTTTTATTTTTTTATTATATTTAAATGTTTGTATGAGTATGCTGTAGATTGTAACTAAAATATTTAACATTTGTTCAAATGTAAAAACTGATACATAATTGAGCAGCTTTTTCACAATCATGGATATACGTGTTTAATTACCATGTTCATATTGGGAACCTAAATCTCCAAATAATTACACAAATGCTATATAATTTCCACGTAAAATTTTTTTTGTCCTCATTGTTGCCTTTGCCCATATGCAGTAGTAGATCCTTATGAATATGATAGACAATGATTGTAAACATATGCATGCAGTAAATCCTCGAGTACTTGTACAATAGCCATAAAAATTTTCTTTTTCACTTTCTTGTTGGTATTAGAATCTTTCTCAATTCCTTGTGGTAAGATATAGACTTGTGGTTGCACTCGAAGTGTTTTAATTGTAAGTATTTTTGGAAGAATTTTGATGCATCAATTATTTATGTTATCCAAAGGGATGTTTGAGGGTAGGTTACGTTCAGCTCTCCAATTCAGTTCTCATTCGATTTAGTTTAGGGCCGTAATTCAATCGAAAAAAATAAGATATTCAATTCAGTTTAGGGCCGTAATTCAATCGAAAGAAATAAGGTCAAAAAATGATTAACCTTGAGAAGTGTTAGTTCAGTGTTCACCATTCGAACTTAGGAGTAGTACGTATGTCGATATACATGATAAGAGTATAACCCGTGACTCTAGTTTGTGTTGTGGCAATTAATTAAACATTTATTTGTTGAACATGTGACCTTTTTGGCATCATATTTGGGTCCATGCATTGGGGTAGGTCACTGGTCCTAAAAACTTAAACCTGCCATAAACCTGTACTAG
>BSSO01005594.1:0-12943 GCA_030267885.1 Mesembryanthemum crystallinum | reverse complement strand
GATTCGTTAGATTCGGCAGAGAGCGACTTTGTTGATTTTTGCTGATTTTGTTGATTTTTGTTGATTTTTGAAATCAACAAAAATCAACAAAATAAGCTCTAGAGAACAAGGCCTAAATGCTCACTCTTTGCTAAGGGCAGATTTAGAAACAAATAGCCAATGAAACTCTCCTTACTCTGTTCCACAAACGGTTTGCAAAACGTTTGAGTGGGACGGATGGAGTATTATCATTATGCATAATGTTACAGTGCCCTCAAAGTCTACAGTTCATGGAGCAGATTTAACGCGTTTAGTTGGGTAAAAAATCATTGTACTATGTTTCATATAAGAGTTGAGTTTGTGCTCCCTGTTGTAAGATATAAATAAACACAAATGGTTAGGTGTCCCATTAGGTGCATACTAAAATATGGGCCTCCGTAGGATTTTTTTTTTTTAATTTGTTAAAAAAAATTCGTAAAATAAATCATGTTTATCCCCAATTATGAATTTACTCATGAAGGTGCACCTTTGCATTCCTCAAATGAGGTATTTAATTAATTTTGTAAATAACAAAATAAAAAGATTTTAGAAGTCTTGTAGCAAGTCACTAATAAAAGTGGATTAATTTCCAGTATTGGCTCTAATTTATTTTTGGGATAATAATTCCTCTTGTTCATGTATGAATAGTCTTCCGAAGGACACGCAACCTGGTTTGCTTAGAACAAAGAATGCTGGGAAGAAGTTGATGGACCTTGGTCTGCAGTTTACTCCGATGGAGCAAATTATCAAGGACTCTGTTGAGAGCTTGAAGACTCGAGGATATCTCTCTTGATTCTAGATTTCAGAAATCCATCTCTCCCTCGCTCGTATGACCAGAATAATGTAAAAATGAAGAACTCCCTTAATTTTTCTTTTCTTTCCCTTCATTTTCTTTTTGATTGCATTCATGTTTCAAGTTTCTTCTTGTCACCAAAGAACAGTTTGTGATGGCTTCTACTACCTATTGAAACTCAATGTTGTTTCTTTTCAAGTGTGATGCTTCTGTTTTTCTCGTCCTCTTCCTTTTTTTTTTCTGCTGAATTTGGGTTAGAAGAACATTGTTGTTATGAGAAGTATGTGATGGCTTGTAATCTACTCCCGCCGTACCCTATTTAGCTTTCACAAACTGATATGGTACAAATATTACGGAGAGGCTTTTTGGTCTATTTTGTCTTTGTAGGAGAACCGATGTGCTAAAGATTAAAATATTAAAGATAGATATTAGTGTGAGAGAATAAATTAATAGAGAGAGATATTGATTGAGAGAGGGTAAGAAATCTGAAAATAAAGTATTAGAGAGAGAAAATAAGATTTTTTATTATATTGGGGAGTTAGTTGGGGGTATTATAAGAAAGTGTTGGTGATTTTTTGTTTTTTGATAGCTAAATAAGGGACAAATTATTTGAGGTTTATGAAAGCTAAACAGGGGACGGAGGGAGTATTAAAACTTGAATGATGTTACATTCTTTTTGTGTTTAATATCCTATGCTTGTATTTCTTAAATCAGTAAAAATTTAATGAGTCATCATTTGTCTTTAGTTGTACTTGACAAGCATTACTTTTTCATGAATTAGCCTTAACATTTGAGCTTCGGGTTGGATGTGGCGGTCTACGCCTCGGATTCATTAGTCGCCTTTCCTAAATTCGGGATAAGTGAGTCCGGGGTGTGACACTCAGTCCACTGAAACTTGGTGGTCTTCTTCATTAAACTCGTCAAGGGCATAGCTATCTTAGAAAATTGATCCACAAATCTCCTATAATAGCCTGCTAAACCTAAAAAGCTCCGCACTTCAGTAACGTTTATGACATATGTCTTCTGTACTGTGGGTCCACGGAAACACCCTCCTTGTTAATCACATGCCCCAAAAAGGCAACCTCTTCCAGCCAGAATTCACATTTCTTCAACTTGGCATAAAGTTGGTGTTCCCTTAAAATCTATAGCACGATCCTTAAATGTTCTGCATGCTCCTCAGAGTCTCTAGAGTATATCAGGATGTCATCAATAAACACTACCACAAACCTGTCTAGGTAAGGTTGAAATATCTTATTCATGAGCCCTATGAACACTGCTGGGGCATTGGTAAGCCCAAACGGCATCACCACCCACTCATAATGCCCGTATCGAGTTCAAAAGGCTGTTATTGGGATATCGTCATCTTTCACCCTCAATTGATGATACCCTGACCGCAGGTCGATTTTTGAGAAGACCTTTGCACCCTTGAGTTGGTCAAATAACTCATCGATCCTTGGTAGTGGGTAACGATTCTTGACAATCACCCTGTTTAACTCCCTATAGTCTATGCATAGCCGCATGCTACCATCCTTCTTTTTGACAAAGAGTACTGGGGCTCCCTATGGCAACGTGCTCGGTCGAATATATCCTCTTTGTAGGAGTTCCTCACTTGAGTCTTTAACTCCTTCATTTCTGCCGGTGCCATCCTATAAGGTGTCTTAGAAATTGGTGCCGCCCCAGGTACTAATTTAATAGTGAATTCCACAACCCTTTGGGGTGATAATCCAGGAATTTCATCCGAAAACACATCAGAAAAATCTCTCACTACGACTATCTAAGACAACTCGGGTGTAGACCCACTAGGGGTCTCCACATGACACAAGTATCCACCACCACCTCACACTATGCGTTTGGCGGATATAAGACGAATTCCGGGATTTCCCTTAGTAATTGAGCTTTGGTAGGTTGTTCTACGACCCCTAGGTCCTATCAGCGAGACCTGGTGGTTAGCACAATCTATCCTAGCCTTATGACTAGTCAAGCCATCCATCCCCAAAATCACATTGAAATCTACTAAGTCAAAGCAGATCTGTCTAAGTAGGAAACTCTGTGCCCCCAACCACAATAGGGCAATTCACATAACACTTATCGCAATGCACAATTTCTCCCATTGGGAGCATGATATCCATAGCACATTCACTAACACACAAGTTCAGGTTTAGCCGTTCGGCGAAACACTTGGACACAAACGAGTGAGAGGCACCCGAATCAATCAGCACACAAGCAGGAAAATTGAACACATAAAATGTTCCAATTATGGCCGTACCGTTTGCGGCAGCCTCTTTGCGGTTCATTACATAGATACGAGCCGGAGTGTCGTTATGTTGTGTCCCTTTGTACCCCCCCAGTTGTAGTGTTGCCTGCGTGAGTCTGTCCCCCATGGTTCGGTGGTGGTTTTCCCCTAGCCGTCCTATCTCGACGAGGTAACTGAGGGCACTCCCTATGAATGTGTCCAGGTTTTCCACATTCGTAGCACACACCCTTCTCCAGCTTGCAGTCCTTGGTGGCATGATCCTTGCCGCACTTAAGGCACCTACCTCGTGAAGTAATCTTCTTTGGTTGGCGCTTCTGATCGTGCGTAGTGGTGGCACTCATAGGATGTGCCTTCTTGGGAGGATTTTTGTCCTTGTTTCCTGCTGGCTCGGCCTTCCTCTTTTTGTTTAGCACGTCCTCCTTACGTTTCAAATGGCGCTCCACATAAGTTGCTCCCTCATATAGCTCATCGCAGCTAGTGGTGGGGCCGTCTAGCCTATCCACAATGCTGAAATTCAGGCCATCCTCGAATAGCCCGCGCTTCTGGTTGTCTGTAGCCACCAGTTGTGGAATGAAACGTGCCAACTCTTGAAATTTGGTAGCATATTCCCGTATTGTCATCTCCTCTTGCCGCAAGTTGCGTAACTCATCTTCCAGCTTTCTCCTCCTAACAGGTGGGAAGAATTTGCTGTGTATCACCTCTTGAAGTTTCTCCCAGGAAAAATCTGGTTGGTCTTTCATTTTCTTCACAGTGTGCCACCACATCTCCGTTTCCCCCCCTAAGGTAGAATGTTGCAAACTTCACCTTATATTTGTTAGGGCACTCGATTGCATCGAACAACTTGTCCAGATGGACTATCCAGTCCTTAAAAGCTGTTGCATTCTCGCTACCGTCAAAGGTAGGGGGTCTCTGCTCAATTAGGCGTTTGAATAAACGTCCGGCTTCATCCTCTTCTGTTCCTTGTTTTTTCTGCCTTTCATGCAATTCGGTCATGAGCTTTTGGTTCTGCTCCATAAGGGTTGCTACTAGTAGGATAAGGGCTGCAACACTTCGCGTGTCCCCGCTAGTTGTGGCCTTGATGGGGGTTATCGGGTTAGGGTCATTATGGTTATCATTGTTGTTTGAGCTGGTTCCTGTCATCTGGGTATGGTACACAAAATTAAAAAAAAATTGCACAATTTTACACATATTTGGCGCTTACGGCCATACAATTATTAATCACGTCTCCTTAACCCTTCCTGGGTCCACACATCACATAGTCATCATAGATTTGATCATAATTGCACCATGTAAAAGTCACAAAATTTAAAGAAATTTATTACACTTTTCGGATAAAATGTCATCGATATCATATACTAACTAGCAAGACACATAAACTAGTTCTATGCCACTCACACGCCTTATTGCAATTAGAGTTATCCTCTCAAATTAAAACTTAAATAGGGAATACATTTTCCCCACACACTTAGAATAGCAAAAAAAATAAGGGATATCTTTCCCAACACACTTAGATTATGCAACGAAGACGCTTGACTCCATCGCGATAGAATTTGACTCCTGGGGTGGTTTGTCACTCGCCCACTATTTCAACGGAAGGTGTCTCAACAGATGGTGATCAAGGAGGGGTAGTTGGAGTATACTCTGAAGTGCTGGAACTTGAAATGAGCACATGGTTGCCTGGTGTGTACCTAGGCCTAGCTGGAGGTTGGCCTTCCTCAGGGTCATCTTCTTCGGGGTCCTCATCCTCTTCGGGGTCCTCCTCCTCTTCGGGGTCCTTGGAGCTGGACCCCGAACTACAGATGTCATCACTAAATTGTTCTCTCAACCTTTTCTGGATCCGATTAGGTTGCTCTTCGTAAGGCATCCTCTCCACTTCTTCAGCTAAACCCTTTAAGACATTACTAAGTCTATTAATATTGTTTAGAAATATTTGAGCTCGAATTATTTTCCCTTCACTCTTAGCCGTAATATATATACGTCTAAGTTCCTTCCATGGTGGTTCTCGATATGGTGTCCAATAGGGTGACTATCTGCTTGTTTTCGTCCAGGAAAGTGGGATCTATAGCCCTACCGTAGTACTCCAAGTAGGCAACCATTCGATTCACATGCTGGAAAAGCGAGTCATCGGGGCCCATTATAAGGAATTTAGGGTTGCTTTTTGTTTTGGTGGCGGGGTAGGAATCGGACTTTAATATGTCTCTTGCTTCTTATGCAATTTGATCGAGCACAGAGTCGGCGGGTGGTGAGCATCATCTATGCCTACAAGGAGTGGATAAAGGATTTGTATCGGCAGCTCACTTGTAAGAGGCGAAGTGACGCGTCTGAGGTAGATATTGACTCTCGTGCCTTTTGATTGTCTTTGTGTTTTTTGTTCGTTTGCAGTTTCTGATACCCTTATAGCATGTACAGGTACCTCGGCCAGACCCTGTTTCCCGGCCTTTTGTTGCTAGGCCGTGCTTTGGGGGCAGGATAGCGAGCGGGGCGAGTTTTAGAGGGCGGATACCCGTTCCTTGTGTGCCATCCCAATCTTATCGAGCCCCTAGTGGCTCTGTGGTTGGGAGTGGAGGCAGTCAGATTCTTTCGTCCTGTTTTGGTCGGGGCCGGGACGAGGCTGCGACTTCCGGTCGGGTGCAGGGTACAACGGGGATGCCCTCGAGTAGCTTCTTCGAGGGGCTTAGTGGCTTTCGTCTCGGTGGTGTGCCGAGTGGCTTTGCTGTCTGTAACGCCTCACTTTAATTGGAAATATAAAATAGTAGGGAAATTCTACATGGTGCCACTGTGGTCTTGAAAATTCTCTATGGTGTAACTTTTTTTTTTCCAATTCTACATGGTGCCACTGTAGTTTTGTAAATATATATTCCGTGACCCAACGTTATGTTTTCCGTCCAATTTATTCCCTTTACCCACTTTGCTTGTTTTTTTCGCTTCTTATATGCTCTCCCCCTCCCCCATCTTCATCCTCTGTTGCCATTACTGTATAAAATCGAGAGCTTCAAAAACAAAAAAAAAAAAAAAAAAAAAGCCCAACTTCAACCTCTGCACCTCAATGGAGAATTCCCGTTCATCTTCGTCAAGAAATTCAAGGAAGAGTGTCATATCTGGAATGAAGTTCTTCAACCAACATTGTAGGTGCCGCCCCCCAAGGAAAGCAAGTTTGATGATTTGAGAGTGTTAGGACAACCCATTTACCCCTTATTTCAAGTGTGAGAGATGTGGGTTTTTCCTTTGGATGAGCGATGGGCATATAGAAATTGTGGGTGGCTGTTCAATTGAAGGTTTTGAAGCAGCATCTGCAACTCCTATTTTACAAGAAATGAAGAATGTGCGGAATGATTTTTGTATTTTGATTGAGGGATGCACAAGTGTGAAAGAAGACACAACAAAAATTAGAAGGTATTTAGGTAATATGAAGAAGAAGCATGAAGCATTGATTAAAGTAATTGATTTTGGGGAAAAGTTTGTATCTTCCTCTTTATCCTTTTAGTTGTACTTTTATTGAAAATTAGGGTTTGTAATTTGGATGATTTAGAAGTTGATTGTTTGGTCAAATTATGGGTAGTTTTTAGGGATGGAAAATCAATGTATTTTGGGGTGGAAATTATGTATTAAGTGGGTTGTTTTTTGATGCATGTGTACTGAAAGCAAGAAATGAAATGCAACATGTTTAAGTTTACACAAATTAGTAATGCTAGCAACCTGTTCATCTTTACACAAAAGGGGTGGTTGTGGTCGTTTTACTTGATATGGCTCGCGTTTTATTAAGGGCAATTTCAACATTTCACTTCCCATTTAACGTTTCCCTCTTTTTTGGATCACGGAACATATGTTTACAAAACTACAGTGGTACCACGTAGAATTGGAAAAAAAAAATTACACCATAGAGAATTTTCCAGACCATAGTGGGACCATGTAGAATTTCCCAAAATAGTAACATTTACATTTGCTGATGATAAAACTAGGAATTTGGTGGGAAAGTCTCGATATAAATAATTGATTATGACAAAACACAATTTTTAGGAAAGTAATTAAAACAGAGTTACTCAAACCAAACCAACATAACTTGCAGCGGAAAATACGGGCGTTAAGGCTGCATATTTATCGAATATGCAAGGCCGCACTAAAACACTCAAACCAAAGTTATATGCCAAATATGGAATAATGTCTAAGGTATTTAGAAAACTAAAATGCATAATGCAACTACGCGCTCCCATCGCCAACGGCGTCCCCATCAACTATACCTAAAATCATGGAAAAACAATGGGATGAGCCGAAGCCCAGCAAGTACCAAATCTGAATAATAATTGTTAAACAAATAAAATCACTTTTACCTTTCTATGAACAAAGAAACGCAAGGGAACGAAAATCGAAGTCATACAATACGGCACTGCAGGCAAGAAGATTCAGAAAACACAATTGCAATATAGTATAGTACCAATCAAAGCCAATTATACCCAAAAGCATTAAAAGGTATGTCAATTCACTCAATTGTATGGTTAATTTTTGGGGGAAAAGTTTGTATCTTCCTCTTTATCCTTTTAGTTGATACAAACTTTAAGCATGAAGAAAGGTATGTCAATTCACTCAAGCAGTAAAAGGTATGTCAATTCGCACTTGGTGAGAATATTATTAATTAACACCAATCCTTCGGAGCTCCAGGGGGAAAGACCCATCACTGACACTTGTCTTAGGTTCCATTTGTCACACGATTTAGCGATTATCCAACCCAACACTTATTCATACACATATGCCACAATAACCACAATCACATTAACACCTTCTTAGGCCATACGCACACATACCAAACATAACACATGAATTGGCCTAAGAAGTCTAGATAAGGTACTTACCTTAAAAGAAGCGATTAAAGGAACACATGTAATTGCCTTGTAGCCTTTTAGACTGAATCCTTAGATGCTCTGACTTTCTTTGGCTTGCGGCTTCTCCTCACCAATACTGACGATCGTGATTTATTTTATTAGAGACGGAAAGGTGGGGTTTAGGGTTATTATATTTATACTCCTCTCTCCCCCACTCCTAGTTCAACTTAAACTCTTGTTCATTTTAAACTCTTATTTTAGGGGACTTCTATCCCAACACAACTCTTAATCATTAAGTAAGTTAGCCACCAACTAAAAACCTTAGTTAGAATTACTAGCTAAGAATATTCCCATGAATTTAGGAAAATAATAAAACTCGAAATTAATATGTCAGGGTATCACACTGGCGGTTCCTTTGGCAGTGCGCCAGGGGCACCGTTTAGTGTGGGCCCGGGCATGTCATTCGGGGGTACGTCCTTTAGAGCGGGGCCTAGTTCATCGGCTGGTATGACGGCTGGCGCTAACGTACCGATCTTTTCGGACGATATAGTAGGCATGGTGAACTCCTGGTTTGGTAGCGGTGACTGGGCGGACTACTACCGGAGTGCCGTCCCTTGAGAGGAGCACCCTCCATAGCGAGGAGCTTTTCGTCATGAGTAGCCCTTGGACCGTATCGAGGAGGCTGTTTCTTCTAGTGGTACCCCTGAGTTCATCTCGGGGGTTCGGTCCGGATATGGCTCGGGTTGTCTTTGATTTCAGTAGCTTCTATGTAAAGCTTTGGCCCTTGTCTTTGTTAAAGAAACATGCAAATATTTGTACATACACATTGCCTTTTGTCTCTTGTTTTAGCCGTCTTGCTTATATTAGTGCTTTATTTATTTGTGTTTGCAAAATTGGCAAAATCCCGCAAAATTGAAGTGCTCAGGTAGCGGTTAGTAACTTAGGCACGGTTTGAGTAACGCTGGAAAGGGGGGATAATTTTCCCGAAAAAGAAATACGAAACATGAAAATCCCGATTTTTGTAAAAACATTTTTAATTGCCCAGAAGAGGTAGTCATGTGCTTTAGGATGGGTGGTCCCAAGCTTGAACACGAACGAAATGGTCCAAAATAGTGCCAAACGGGGTGACCGGGCAAAATCTCGCCGCTGGTCCAAGGCGGCCCCCACCGGTTAACTGGTGGTGAGACCGGTCAACCAGTGGGCCCCACCGGCCCGGCGGTGGGTGCTGTTTGGGCCGGTGGGAGCTTCAGCCGGTTGGGTCTCTTTTTGTTGTTTTGTGCACATTTTTGCTTATAAATAGGTGCTTGGGTAGCCTTTTCCTACTCATTCTCGCTCGATATCCTCTTAGGAAGATCCTTTCTTTGAGAACATGGCGAGTTTTGGAATGATGTTCGATGCTTGGAAGAGAAGCGATCTTTGGAAGTCTTTTTCTTAAACGCTCTCTTTGTTTTACGGCAAGTGAGGATCGTTTGGGAACTCCTTCGGGTAGCTGCAAGTTATTGGGATCCGGAGTTTCATGTGTTCCGCTTTGGGGACAAGGAGCTATGCCTGTTGGTGGAGGAATTTGAGGCGATTGCTAGTTATCCTCGAGGCGCACTTCCCACTGTCCCGTATACTGGCAAGGATTTCAAAGGTGATATTTGTCGAGTTCTGGGCTTCGACACGGCACAAACAAGAGTTTTTCTTAATGGCGATCAAGTTGACGTGATGGGGTCGTTCTCACTTTTCAGTTCGCAAGGCCCTCCCATGATGTTAGGTTTGCGAGGTATCGGAGGCGTACTTTCATATTTTGCCTCCTTCACCGTTTTCTCTTTGTCTCGTCCGATGATCGTTGGGGCCGACCCTCACTGCTGCGAGTCGTGGAGCAAGTCCAGAACAACCGTTCCCCATTCGCCTTGGTGGTAGGGGAAACTCTTATCGGCTTTGATAAGTTTTCCCCGCTAGGAACTCTGGGTGGGAGCCCTATCCTCTTACAAGTAAGTTCGCTCATGTACTGCTTTGCTTTGCACATCTAGTGTGGACGTCTGATGTTTGTTGTTCTTGTGTGTTAGATTTGGCTCATGGTGCATCTATGCCTCGTCATGCGTCCCGAGCCCGGCTCTCCCTACGAGGACAAAAACTTTGCTACTCGTTCACTATGCTTTGAAGGTTGGTCCTTGGCTGATTGGCGGGAGTTCATGAACAACATCCCCACGTTGCGATACCGAGTGAGATGGTGGAAGGTTGGTCCGATAAAAGCCTATGAGGAGTCATCCACTCCTTATGCTCGTCTCCTTGGGCTGCGGGAGATTACCTACTTCTTCCCTTGCCGACTGAGATGTCAGTATGGGTTGAGGCAGCTCATCCCGTACCGAGATCGTGTGAAGCCTTCGACCAGGGCTTTGACCACAAAGACAGTTGCTGAGTAGGAGCGGTATTGGTACCGGCTTGAGACATGGGTGGAACCTCGGGTCGCCGAGACTACTTATGTGTTGGAGGAGTACAAGGCGTGTATTTCTCCTCCTGACGCCAGGACTCGCTCGCATTTGAGGAATTCTGAGTCTGTGTCTGTCAGTGCTAGTGATGAGTCCTTGTGTGATGACCTCCCACTAAATATCCAGGGCCCCGTGGTGATCAACGAAGGAGAGAGAAAGAATCAGGAAGGAAGAAGCTCTTGTCCATCCGACAAGGGAAAGGGAAAGGTTAAGGAGGCATGGGAGAAGATCCCTAAGAGAAGGAATCCTCCCAGGAAGTGATTCCTTATAAGAGGTGACACGGGAGCGAGGAAGAATTGAGGACCCTCCCGTCTAAGGTTGAGCTAATTTAGGATGTGGTGCTTTGTTTTATGTTTTGGTTTTTTGTGGTCTACTGGCTGTTTGTAGCTTGTGGACCCTTCTAGTTGGTTTGTAATTAATGGTGCTATGCCCCATGAGTTGCCTTTGTAATCAAATGTCTCAATAAATGAAATGAGCTTTAGTTTGAGAAAAATTCTTTGTCCATTTTGTGAAAAAGTTAGGAAAATGAAATTTTCGCTCAAAACCAAAATGTTAAAGCCTTTGTTTGATCAAGACTGATAATGAAGTGAACTCGTAGAGTGCAAAGTTATTAAAGGGGCCGAACCTCGCAGTGAGGCTACCTACGTATCCCGGTTGGTGAATCAGGCCATTCGTAGTTTGCGCTTGCAACTAATCGTTTTTTTTTCTTTTTTGAACGAGTTGGTGCCAGATTTGTTAGGATGTGTTTGCTGATGCTTGTTAGGCGTAGAATCGTGTGAGTTGGTCCAAGTTGGTGAGTTGGGAGAACTCTTGGCCATCCATGTCGGAGATCTTGACCGCTCTGCCACTTAGGATCTTTCGCACAATGTATGAGCCGGTCCAATTAGGTTTGAACTTGCCTCTTGGGTCCGTGATGGGTACCCGGATCTCTTTTAGCACAAGGTCACCTTCTTGGATGTTGCGCGTTTTGACGGATTTGCTGAAGTGGCGTGTGATGCGTCGTTGATAAATGTGTGATGAATATAGTGCTCTTAACCTTTTCTCATCCAGAGTGATGAGTTGATCATAGCAGGTTTTGATCCAGTCGACCTTGGGGATTTGGCTGTCGAGGACAACTCTTAAGAAGGAACTTCGAGCTCAACGGGTAAGACGACTTCCATACCATATACCAGGGAGTACGGGGTGGCGCCTGTTGATGGCCTAATAGAGGTACGATACCACCATAAAGCGAAGGGGAGCTTATCGGGCAGTCGGAATAGTTCTCGACCATCTTTTGAATGATCCTTTTGATGTTTTTGTTTGCGGCTTCAACGGCTCCGTTCGCTTGAGGTCGATAGGTAGAGGATCGCCGATGTTGGATTTGAAATCCAACAAGAGCTTTGCGATGTCCTTCTTGAAGTGTGACCCATGATCGCTTATGAGTTCATGTAGAACTCCATATCAAGCGATGATGTTGTTGCGGATGAATTTGGCCACTTGTTTCAAGGTGAGCTTGGCGAATGATTGTGCTTCGACCCATTGGTAAAGTAATCGATGGCCACTAGGATAAAGTGGTGACCCCCGGTTCCTTTGGATGTGATTTTTCCAATGACGTCTATCCCCCATGCGGAGAATGGCCAAGGAGACGTGAACGTGCAGAGCTCAAGTGGAGGAAAATGTTGGAGATTGGCATGGACTTGACATTTGATGCACTTCTTGACGAATTGCTAGCAATTGGCCTCCATGGTGGACCCATATTACCCGAGCCTTGAAATCTTGCGTGCGATCATGGTGCCATTTATGTGGGGTCCGCATGCCCCTTGGTGTACTTCTTTCATGACTCGAAGGGATTGCTCGGTTTCGATGCAAAGGAGATTGACACCGTAGGGCGCTCTTTTGTACAACTTGCCTTGGAGTAGGACGAATTGGGTGGCAAACCTCCTTAGCGTTCGTTGTGCTTTGTGAGACAATCCGGAAGGATAAGTTCCATGATCCAAGTAGTCGAACAGATCCGTGTACCACTCCTCGGTTTCATTGTTGCATATCTCGACTTGTTCGCAGTAGGAAGGTTTGCTTCGTCTTTGTATCTGTATCGGGAGCATTTTGATGGAGTCAGGTATGTTAATCATGGAGGCTAGCTATGCCAAAGCGTCGGCGAATTGATTATTCTCTCGCGGAAGATAGGTGAATTGGATGCGGTCGAAACTGCTGGTCAAGCTTTCAATGTGTTCTTGGTAAGGTGCCAAGCTTTCGCTCCTAACCTTCCAAGTTTTGGAGACTTGGTTGATGATGAGTAGGGAGTCCCCATAAACCCGAAGCCTTCTAATTTCGAGATGGATTGCGGCTTGCAAGCCAAGGGTGCATGCTTCATATTTCGCAGCATTGTTTGTTACTTCATAATCAAGTTTGACTGAAAGAGGTGTATGTGCACCTTCGGGTGAGACCATGAGTACCCCTATGCCGAAGCCCTTTTGATTCGGAGCTCCGTCGAAGTAGAGTTGCCAATAGTCTTCTTCAATGAATAGGAGGTGTTCATCTGGGAGTTCGTGGCTGTCATGTGAATAGGGAACGGGATGCTCGGCTAGGTAATCGGAGACGGCTTGTCCCT
>BSSO01005593.1:0-12944 GCA_030267885.1 Mesembryanthemum crystallinum | reverse complement strand
CCATCTTGTTGCATTTTCAGCTTGTTTGACTATTTGACAATCTGAAAGTACAATAAAGCTTGTTTGGTAACCAACTTGTTAGATGGCTTTTTGGATCCAAACAATCCAATTTGGAAAAACTAAGGGAGGGTAGCTTTTGCATTGGCTTGTTCAATTCCTCTTTTCAAAATGACCCTCTTACCCCAATGTTGGCAATAATTACACCCCAACCAATTTTACCGAAATTATACCCATGTCTTTATTTGTCATTTTACATATTACCAGCTACTGATAACCAGCTAACTTTACCAAACATCTTTTATAACCAGCCAATACCACCAGCTAATCAAACCAGCTAATACAACAAGCTATCAAAAACCAGCTAATACAACAAGCTATCAACAACCAGCTGATTGCCAAACAAGGCCTATATATTCCCATCAAATGAATAGTTGTTTTCATATTCTTACCCTTGTAGTTGTAGGTTACCCAACATATGCATTGATTACCTATATTATGCCTGCATTTTCACCTTTACTGGGTGTAACATGAGTTTTCTTTCATTTCCTTGTTACAGTACTTTTCTTTTGTAGAACAAATTTACATGTTTTATATTTCCAATCCAGTGAAGTATATAAACTGTAGAATTAGAAGAGGATAATGCACACAATAGGGAACAACCAGGCACATCAAATAGTAACTTGATAATCAACTAGACTATCTTTCACCTTCCTCCACCACGTTAATGTATTGCGCCTCCTCAAAGAGATACTAGTGGAGTACTATTTTATTTCATGATTTTTTTTCCCTTTGTCATCACTTCCTACATTTTAGTAAATCAAATACAAAAAGGATATTCTGTTTCTTCATTTCTATTTTCCTATTCATATCAATTCCTTCAAACCTTAATATAAAAGGCAAACTATTACATGAGATGGCCTTAACATAAGGCCACTTAAAAGCTGGTACTGGTGATCAAAAAATTAGTAATGCTAAACTATATAGTAGTAGTAACATATCAAAAATTAGTTTTAGTGATATCAATGACAAAATAATAGTTTTAGTGAAGTAAAAAGTGGTACTAGTGCACATAATCTATGAGTCCGCCTCATACGAGACAGAATATTCTTTTAATAAAATAATAACTACTTGTAAAGTACACTTCATTGCGTGAAGCTCCCTTCATCATGTAGGATGATTTACAAACTGAACTAGTAAAAGTACACCCATAAAAAGAACAGGACTACAAAATAACTCTTACAACCAATTCCATTATATAATTAAACAACTCTACAAAATATAATGTCTACAACACTCCTATATGTGATAAGAAACACAACTACACAAGCTTAAAAGTCTATCAGAACCTTATAAACTGAGATTTTCATTCATTGCCCTTATATTTCTCATTCGCATTACACTCTAACATGTCTAAAACATGCTTATCTAGAGAAAAAAAAAAAAAAAAAAAGAACCTAGTCCCAATTGCGAGAAACAGGGTAATGGGGAGAATCCTCATTTTTCGATATAACTTCTTTCCATACAATGTCTTTGGGTTTTTGGTACAGGCATGTGACTGGTAACGGTATCATTGAAGCACAAAAATCATTAAAACAACACAAGAAACAAAAGGAGGGACGAAAGGCAATAATTGACACTTCACATATCACAAATTCATCAACCAAGCATAAGCAGTCAAAGTCTTTTATTTGCCCTAAATATAAGCAGTGGGCACATCACCATATATATTCTGTCAAAAGGAAAGAAAAAACCGTAGATCAATTACTGTCTGAGAATGCATCTTGGAGTTTATCTCAGTCATAGTAACCAAACAAAACCTTTCAATGAACAAACAGTGTCACTTTGCTAGGGAAATCAATGAGTTTCCTTTTGTAAACTTGAAACAATCAACAGAAATTGACCATAAAAATAGGGTATCCTTACTACTAGCCATCACTGTACACAAAGTGGTCCATTTTGGCAATCATGAAACCAAGCTTGGACCAGAAGAACTTGGACTCTTGCCCCCCTTGATGACAAAATTCACTCAAAGAACACTGTAACAAACAGAGCCTCTAATGACTCGCCTTGATGTCAAGATGCATGCAACATTATCTGTTAACAGGTCGAGATGTATACAAACAAGTAGAGACTAATGACTAGACTTGAGGTCAAGATGTACGCAACATTATCTGTTAACAGGTCGAGATGTACACAAACAAGTAGGGACTAGCACATAGGTTGCATTTGGAAGTTTAAACTTGTAGGTATTGCACAATAGGCAAACTCATTTTACCTTTCATCTCTTGAGGAAACAACAGCCCACTGCATGACTCCACTTCTCAAGCGGGGTTTGATTGGTTAAGCATATAAAATGATGCCGCTAAAACTTTACTTGAAGTAAATGTGATTACATTGTAATGCATCATTTTATTCGGTAGAGGTAGGGAACGGAGTGATCTAATAAGAGTATACATGAGTCGATGCAATCACAGCTGCCCAAGTTTAACCAATGTAATCAAAATTACATAACTGTAACTATTGACATTTACAAAGAAATTACCAAATCTTATGAGTAACTATGAGCATGTGTATAACCATCTAAAGTTCATTGCACTGTAGTAATTATTACATCCAAGTAAACGCCACGTGAATATATCATCTATGGAAACAAGAAGAAATGAGCAAAGAGAAAGAAAGTAGCACGGGGTAAAATTCTTTCTCTAAATTTTACTAGTACTATGAAATATCGCTTTGATCCAAGATCTTGGAGTTGATGATGGGTCTATGAGTCTACTAGCTATTGTTTTGTGCTCCAGAGAAATTTGATTAATCCATGATATGGCAGCTTTGAGGAACATTATGGTCCCATAAAGTGTACCATAAAGTGAGCAAAGACTGACAGTTCACAAGGGGGCAGGGGCTACTAGTCTACTATCAACTATCAAGTACCAGTACTATACCTCTCCTGTAGCATAACAAAGATGTAACATACTACTAACATACACGTTATGCTCTCAGCAATGGCATGTAAGTTTACAGTTTACAATGTATAGTTCTTATTCTTAATTCATATGAGAAAAAACGTCTCTTCTCCTATTCCTATTCATATGTGTAAGTAAATATATGCATGCACAAGAGAGCATCTAAGTTTACCTTATGTTGAACAAATGTACGATTGCCGCAGACAAATTTAACTGATGCACCCGTACTCGGCATCACATGATGCATGGTATGGTAGGCTGGTAGCAAATTAAACCTCTATTCACATGTGGCAACTAGCAAGGTAAAGTCATATCAACGTAAATCAAAGATTTCGAATCTCAGATTTGGATTGATATATACATGTGAGCACTGCTCGTATAAGGGCCTCCCATCGCTGCAATCCCGGTGAGGATGGAAGCCTGTCTCTTGGCATTCCTTAAGGATAGTCATACCACTAGGATCGGTCAGCCGAAATATTCCATGGCTCCTGCAGGACATCAATCATCTGAGTTACAACTTCGGAACCTCTTACTATCACAAGCCATTAGAGTCTTGGACATAATTGAATGTTGTTCTGTAATTTTCCATCTTCTGCCACATTTTTGTTTGGTGTTTTAATCTTTTTTCATCCTGGTGAAATATGTACTGATAACTCCTATCAGCAAATTTAGAGGACGTTTGGACAAGTTTCTAGGATTTTAAGCTGCTTCTTCACAAATCTTTCCTCCTCTTTCCCCTCTCCCCTCCTCCTATACTTTCTCCTCCCCAAAGAGCTTCTAAGAAAACAAATTGGAGCTAAAATTTGAAACTCTAAAAAGTAGCTTCAATTTATATCCCCATTTTGGCTTTGGAGAAGCTCCTAGTAGAGGAGGCAATGAAGGAGGGGGTGGGTGAGGGGGAGAGAAATTGTGAACGAGAAGCTCAAAATAAATTCTAGGAACTTAGCCAAATGACCTCTTAGGACACTGAAACTAAATCCTCTTTTCCCCCCCTTCTCCAGAACCATAGCTATGATGATCACGATGGTACAGTAACAAGCGTAATTATGAATTTTCTTCAGAAGCTTAAATGATGGTAGATGATCAGCAGGCCACCATGATACCAGTGACAATTAATAACCATGGTGGAAATATGTAACTAGTCACTGCATTCCATATATAATGAAAATATATGACACAATCAGCCTAGCATTCATCAATTGCAATTACAACATAACTAGGTAATTTCGGTAGTAGCTAAACATTAAGTAATTTCACACTGCAACAGTCACATACCTTGTCTTATCAGTTGGAGCCATGACAATGGCTATAGCCTCGGGTACCATTACCTGTAAAGCATAAGAGAAGATCATGTAGAGTACAAGACAGTAAATCCCAAAACCAAATGTAGTATGTGAATTTGTGAAATAGAAAATGGAATCAATCAGCATAGTAATTTTCAGTTAGCAAATGGATTGCGAGACAAGTAATACAGGTGTAATAATATCACAATATATCGAAAGCATAAGAACAAGTCCATGCCAGAGGTGGGATTAGCTGCATAAGAAGAAATATTGGAGAGCAAAAGAGACTTCCTAAATTCATGAAGCGGTTGGATTATCAACAGAACTTAACACATGAGTTATATACAAAATTGATGATAACAGAAGCCAGAAATTACATATGAATTTAGGAACATGGTAGAGTTTGACTGTAAAATGAAAGACCAAGTCAGTAAATATCCTTTAACCAAGGGAAGTAAATTTGCAAAGCTCTCGCGAGAGTGCCAATAACCAAAAGGGATTGAGATGGAGCCTATACTGGCTTAGCTTCCCAAATGTCCCCTGCTCCTTGGTTTCCCCACCCTTGTTTCCATTTTTCAAGCATGCAAGTCCTTTTCATTATTACTCTGGTATTTCTCTCACCAATTCGAATGCTTTATTTCACTTTTTCCTTGTACGAACTAAGATGATTGGATTATTTTAGCACAATATGGTAAAGATAATCAGAGCCTAACAACTAATATATATAACAGGATGCAGCAAATCTTTCGCATGAGACTTCAACAAACATAGAGGAATGTAAAATAGGGGTTCCCATATTTAAGTTACTACCTTAGCTGATTACCTGATATGGGTACTGTGTGTGTAGATCTATCGAAGACATGAAACAGCTTTGGGAAGGATGCGTCTGAGAAGTAGAGAAAGTAACTTGAGTCTGAGTTTCTTCACAAAAGCAAATTGCATATTCCATATATAGCAACAAGCTTAAAAACAGTATATGCTTATTATTTACAGGAACTATCATAGAACTCAATACACAGTAACTTTAATATAATTATTAGAGAAGATAGTATGGTCACACAAACACAAATGGACCATTATCAAGCAGAATTGCAGGAAACTTTTCTATAAATTTTTTACCTAAAACAACTTTAGCAGAAGTTGTCCAAGAGAAATGAGAGGAGACATATGGTCATTCTTACAGTTTTACCTACGAGCATAATTAGCAGACGTTAGTCAGATAAAAGACATACATGGATCCATCCCACAGGAAAAAGGGATCTGTCATTCTGTATGTTAAAGATGTCCACTTCGTTTGATGCCTGACACTAACCATCAGAAAGATCAAACGTCAGTGCAATGACAAACATGGTCATCACTCATCACGCTGAAGATAAAAAGTAGAAAATTAAAAGTTATTATCGTTACAGAGACTCACTGAACTGGAAGTTGATTCCTGTTTTGGTACGATTAATGTGGTAGCATAGAACGTGTCCTCTTTCTGAAAGTATGGATTCGAATAACTTGACATTAGTTGAAGGAACACATTGTCTATGTAAATCAACCACTATGATAAACTAAATCTGAGAGGTTTACAGCCAATAAAGTTCATAAAAGGAGAGTGGATAGGAGACAAGAAGAAACCAAATATTAAAAGGACAAAACAAAAGAACAGACCCATATTTATTTTGACCATCATAACGCCAAATCGTTCGCATAGTTCACTCAGCAGAGTCTTGATATTCAAAATGTCATGTAAGAACACTAAACAGTTCTCATGGCATGTAATTAAAATGACCAGATGTTTACAGTTATAGTTGAATCGGACAGTGTTGATCTCTGTAATAGTCATCTGTGGTTACTGAGATTCGCATCTCACGTTAAGTCAGCCAAACATATAAGCCATCAGCAATGCATATATATTTATGGCATTCTTAAGGCTTAAGCTGAAGAGGAAGGTATAAGAGTGCATATAAAATCTAGTGATGAGGAGAATGGTGAATTGCATAAGAGAACTAGTTATAAGGGAAACTGTTGCCCCAGCCTGATCTGCAGAGCTGATGGAAGAGAGGTGTTAAGTGGAAAACTGATCCATCAATCATTACCAAGTTATGTTAAATAAAATAAACAACAAATGTTTTGTTGCAACTTACAATTACAGCGACGACTGACGAACACTACCAGCAACGGTGAGCATGAAACACACTTGACAAACATTTATAATTCTCAAGAGTAAACTTATGCAATGAGACGTGTAACATGCAAAGAAGATAAAGAATATTACAAGAAAGGCACCAAGAACCCCACATGTCTCCAGATCCTTTTTTGTGTTGTTCCCAGCAAGTTCAAGAAAATTATCCATTAGCTGACCTGACTGAGGAAAGAAAACATAATTTTACAAGGCAATCCTATAGCATAGTACCTTGTCATCAAAGATGTACTTTTATGAGAGCTAAGAAAATAAACCAGTTTAGTGTGAATAGTCATAAAATAACCAGCCAAACGAACAAAGTTTCAGCACAAACGCGAGCATATACCATAGAGTTCATGTACTTACAATATGCAAATTTTTTAGGACATGAGATGCAGAGTCTGAATGTCCATATTGTGAATCAGATGCTGATATATGTGAGATTTGTGCTGCATAAGGTGCAACCTCCGTGCAGGAGATTGCAGTAGATGGAAAATGTTTGACCATATTCCTAATCCTGCACAATGAAGGTTATAACAGTAAGCAATATACTCATGAAGCACACAAAGGCAAAACACCCATTTGCTTTTGTGCTTTCACCACAATGCAGCTTCTGAAAATAACATTAAAAAGAAGATATCTATGAAGCAGCTCAAAACTATTCACATGGTAGAGTTTGATTGTACGCTACAATCATGTTTTTCATTCTTAATCTCTAATGTAATGGTCCATACATGCATAAAACTAATAACTCCAGGATCATCGTCAAGGATGTAAATCTAGGTACCTATCATCAGTAATCACATGACACTGAGATGCCAATTTCACAAGACTCTAATTTGGATATTTCAGGGAGGAGGGTGGATATAAGTTCAAATCATAAATAATCATCGAGTTCCTATAGTGATGTATCATGTCTAAACTTCACCAAAACCCTGACAGTAGCAACAAGTTCCAAGATCCCATCACTATCAATGATCATGGAATGTAAGTTTCCAAAGGCCAGCCAGTGGCCTCATCAGACACGAAGAAACAAAGGGTATAAAGGTCTCTCTCCCAACCCGGGGCGGGGGGGTGGGGGGGGGGGGGGACCTTGAGGTTTTGCTAAAAGCATGGTTAAGGGCTTCTTGCACGAATTATTTATGGTAGCTTCCAAGCAAAGTTTCTCTATCTAGTATGCTTGTGACATCTCATTGAGTCAAACTCTACATCACGATATAATTTCCGAGAACCTGCTAACAATGGTCATCTAGGTAGCAAATCACAAACCATACAAAAATCTTCTTCACATTATCATGCGATTGCCCTTCTGGATCATCCAATCGAAATGTTACCAAATAAAATTCTTGACTTTTCTCCAAAAATGCAAACAAGAATTGAACTACAAACACTTCACTATGCTATATTTGAAGGGTCCAACTCCCAACATCCCATCATCAACATTTAGCTCTAACGAACTCATGAAGTGAACTACTCTCTCCGTTTCATGGTGTTTGTCCTCTTTTATACGAATATTTTGGTATGTTTCAAATTGACTATTCAAAACTTATCACTCTTCATTCATAAATACTGCACTGCTCTGCTGCACTAAACTCATTGGTCATTTCTGCTTTCCTTAGTTTGAATGAAATAGAGAGATAAGTAAATATTAAGAAGCGCCAATCAACTACTAGCTCAAATGGGAAAGGCAATTTATACAGAACCATTTAAACTAAACTAAATAACAGACAGAAATTTCATTGTTGTAGTAACTAGTAAGCAGACAATATGCACACAATATGAGACAAAACCCAATAAAATTTCAACCAGAGGAGCTTAACAATGGGCATGTAATTGCAGAACAAGCAAAAAAGATTGATTTTGGGCATATTATCAGTGAGTTCACTTTGCTGCAACTTGGGTCGGGCTCGATTCGACCCAAGTTCAACCACCAACTCAACCCGGCCCGGCCCGATTAATTCAAAGGGTCAAAAGAAACATGATCAAGCAAAAAAATAGCATCCCCACCTCATGAAAGAAACTATCACACCGCCACAAAGGGGGGAAAAAGTTACAGAAATTGAAGGCCTTTAAGGGATGATGACAAATTAAACAGAGTAAATTCGCTATATCGCTTTTGTTTTTTCTGATTCAATGTAAGTAACTCAGTGAAGAATTTAATTGATGTTGAAATTTAGCTGATTAGATGAGAAGGGTTTATCGACGACATAGCAAATTTTACCTTAGGACCTTAGAGTTCTTCGATTGTAGCCTAGTTTCTGCAATCTTCGACCTCAATTACGATCAAAATTCTGGTGCAGAGTAGATATCGAGCTCAAATTCCACTTTGGGAGAGATAGAGGAAAGGATAAATGAAGAATCAATGGATGAGTTTGTTGGGTTCCCCTGTTTGTAATGGGGAGATTTTGGGTACATAGATAGAAAAGTTTTTTTNAATGGAAGAAAAGGATTATTTTTAAGAGGTATTATATAAAGGCAATAAAAATAAAAATAAAAAGTTGAAAAAAAGAAAAAAGAAAACTCATTGTAATTGGAATATAAGTTTCCCGAGACTCTGAGTACACTAGGCACCAAATTCGATTCTCGCAAATTCGATTCCCGTTCTATATTGTTTGTGCACCTAATGATATAATTACAAAATATTCTACTATGCCTACTCATTGATGAATGATGATGGTGATACAGGCTAAAATGGCATGCTTGTTGATGTAATCAATCACTGATGCAATACATTATTGTTCTTATTTATTTTCTTAATAAACTTCCTTGTCTAGTTGCCCTTTGTTTGGATAAACATGAGATGAGTTAATTGAAGTTTAAATATTCATACATTAACGTACATCGTATGACATGCAGGGATAAAAATTAATGAAACTCATGACTGTTCAAGCTTTTACGAGCCAAGTGACCTTCAACATTGCTGAATTACATATGAACCTAGCTAGCCTCTTTCTTTGCAACCTAGATGTCCAAAACATATATTCCCTCAGCTCAAATGTAGTTGTCATATGGAGAATATCTATAAGAATTTACTATTTTTAACTTGTACACTTTATAATTTAAATCGTAAGGTTACGTTATTCAAAAAAGAATTATGTATAAATATCATCAAAAACGCCGATTGCTAGTTTTGTAGTGAGCCCTCATCTTGTTTTAGATGTATATATGCATGGGTAAAAACTTTTTTCTTTCTTTCTTTTTTTGAGGTGAGTCCATTGAGGGCATATGAAAATAACTTAAAGAATTGTTTGGCAAAATTAAGTTTTATAAAGAGAATTCAGAAAAAAAAAAATAAAAAATAAAAAATTTAACACCCAAAAAGTATAGAATGGTTTGGGTGCGACAATAATAACAACAACGACCCGATAATTAGTCTTATCGATGTAGAATTTTGGGAGGTCAAAATATACGCAACCTTGCATCTAAAAAATATTTTGGGTATGATTAAGTATATATCTTTGGGTTTGAGCCTCCTGGGGAGCACCTACACGAATTTATTCGTGGAATACCCGAAGCCGTGCGTTAGGAGGTGCCCTTTAGTCACGCCCAAGGAGGAAGGAAGTTCCTCTTTACAGACACCCAAAAAAAAAAAAAAAAAAAAGAAAAAAAAGTATATATCTTTGGGTATTGTCTATGGATTGACCCTGACGAATCACAAGTCGTCACAACTAGTACTCCTATTTATTATTTGATGTGGAACAACCTTAGCACTTTGTAAATGACAAGATAAGACCGATGACCATGCTATGAATTGGAGGAACAGATTAAGATCGATCATTTGAAAATAACGGCATAATATGTGCATGTCAACTGAAAATTATTTTCTTTGATTTGTTGATCTATAACCTGGGTTAATAGATATATAAAACCAAAACCTGTATTGTGATCATCTATCTTAGTTTCTCTGATTTATACATTGCTTTTGTTTTTTTTTTAAAACTCATCTACTACTACTAGTACAATACATTCACGTATATAAAAAAAGATGAACTAAAACAAGCATTAGTACAATTATCTTATTATTTGTGATGATTCGATCATATAAGTATGCTATTTTGTTTGCAATTGTTTTCTAGTATAATACTACCTAGTTACCCAATTCTTTTCAACGATTCGAATGGAACAAATTAAAATTGAAATCTGCTGATTAACTAACACATGACTTAATTGAATTTATAGAACATAACAAATTGACCTTACAAAATAGAATTGATAATACAATATCATTTTAGACCAAGTGCATAATTTCGATCGTCCATATTTATTTTTTGTCCTATTCTTTTCGACATATTGGAGTGCGACATAATGGAGCAAAATGGTATATAATATAATTCACTTGATAAAAACAGAACTAAAATAGACTTACGAAAAAAACAGACTGCAAAATGATAACGAATAAAATAAAAACAACTAAGCGGGTTTACGCTACCTAGCTACATAACAAAAAATATAGAATGCATATGGAGGAAGCAAGCAAAGGAAAAGAGATGTATGTGGACCATGGAAATTCAAAGAGGGATAACGATATGATAATGATCGATATTGATATGATAAGTGAGTGAGCAATGTAGTAGTAAATGTGGTAGCATTGCATTTGCATATATAACGTGACATTCTAATCTACGCAAGTGTATGTTCGTTGATGATATATACTTAGAAGTCTCGGTTGCATCCCCTTTCCCTTTCATTATCCTTATAATCTTACACGCAGCACCACACTGTGTAACCCCCCATCTCTTTCTCTCTCTCTCTCTCTCTCTCTCTCTCTCTACCTCCCAGTACTTGTTTAATTGCTGTGTTTCTGACATGAAAGTTCCAAAAATATTGCATTTCTTCTGTTTTCCTACATAAACTCTGGCCACAAGAAGAATAACTCCTAATTAAGAAACTGGCATTTTGGTGTTACTAAACAGCATAATTTGCAGGCAGCAGGTGCTCATCAGCTATACATTGGTACACACCCTCTCTCTCTCTCTCTCTCTCTCTCTCTCTCTCTCTCTATCTATGTGTTTTTCTTTCTTTTCTTGAAAGGTAAGAGACAAACATTAGGAAGCTTTTCTTTCGAGAGATGTTCATTTCTGTATGTATGTGATGTGTGTTTAGTGACTTTTCGAATTGTATATCAATGGTTATTTACTGTATATTTACATAGCTAGATATACAATCAACGATCGTTTTCTATTTTTATTATCTCCAATCTAATAGTTGGAAGACGACACATATAACAAATGAAACATCTATTTGATTCCTAACTATATTTCGAACTCTTGTGTATTTGTAAGAGAAGAACTCCAATTATTAATCTCTTGATTGTGTACTAATCATACAGCCATAGCTGTTACTACAATTTACAAGCAACCCCCACTTTGACTATTAGACCACTTCAAATATTTCATGCTAAAACTTGCATTTAGGAATTAGGATAGGACACTACATGCATACATTACATAAGCACCTATTCCACACAAGTCACTCTATTTGAATACCTCTTTTATTAGCCTCAAATATAAAAGTTTATTTTCTATTTGTTTGACAATTAAGATTTTTATTGTACAAAGGTATCAACATAGCTAGGAGGTAAGTCTTATGTTTGAGAAATGTCCCTAAATTTCTAGACTTTTTTTTTTTTTTTTTGGGTTTACGTATTGGAGTTGGAGTTTCTTAATGAAATTGGCGAATTCATTAACTTGCATATATAGCTTAATGTATAAAACATATCTATTATTCTCTTGTTCGAAATAAATTATTACTTCCTATTTTGGATTATCTAGAAAAGGAGTAGAAATTTCAAAGATTTTCAATTGAACTCTGCAGTCTACAAACTACATTATGACCAACATAGTTTTTACTCAAATTATTTTGAATTTGAGTTGCACAAAATTATTGACCAAAACTTTCACTTTAATTTACATACTTCACCATATTTCGGAAATTAACGATTCAAGGAATGAAAATTCAATTGAAAGAACTTAATTATGACAATTACGATAGGACAGAAAGAACAAGGAACAAGGGTAGTATCTAGTATGTCCTCCCCTGCTTACTCTCTCATAAAGGCACACAATTAGTAATTTTAGGTTAAATCAAGATACGAAAATATTAATTTGGAGGAGTTGTCACAATGTGATAAATAATTCAAGATGGAGAAAGTTTTTTTTTCTTCTTCTTCTCTTCTTACTGGGTAGAGTATATGAAACCAGTCATTTATGTACTTGTTGGCTGTCTAAATTACAATATGAAATACTACGGAAATTTCCTGTAGTACCCCTGAACTTTGGCCTAATGCCAGTAGTGTCCACGCTTTTCCAATAATGCCAGTGGCACCCCTGAACTTTGACTTTAACGTTTTCTGTAACCTAATGGTTGACGGAGCTCCTTTCCGTTAGGGTTTTTTTTACTATTTGACTTAGTTAATGTATGGGGGCACTGTAAACTGACATATATACCCTTACTTGCCTTAATTACACAACGACAAAGTATTTGACAGGCCTTTACCTTATAAATCGATCCACCCACCATTGTTAGACC
>BSSO01005592.1:0-12944 GCA_030267885.1 Mesembryanthemum crystallinum | reverse complement strand
AAATTAAACACTGTCAAGTCATCGGACCCTAAATGAAAATGAATTCAAATGTTAGGTACCCTAAATGGGAATATGCAAACCTCGAGCACCCTTTTTAATATTACACCAAACCTCGGGCACCCTTTTTGAAATTTTTCCTTTAATTTTTTTGAGGTGTTTGGGTTTTAAATCTGACATTTAAGGATTCATTTTTCATGCCAATGTTATATACGTATTTTAGTAATAAATATAAAGTGTATCCCTTTAGTAATATTGTTTTCAAATACGATCTACTATATGATTTAGGTCACTTAGCAAAAGTGGGATTTTGTAAATTTCGGGCTCCATCCTAAACGACCATCGGACAAGAAGTTAGTAATTGAGAAACAAAAGCAAAGCGTGGGTAAGATTTTTTTTATTTTTTTTTTTAGTAAAAATTAATTAATATGACTAATATTAGAGATTTGACGATACTAATCTAAATACTGATAATATGTATGGTTTTATAACAAAGTCTCATGCTAAAGTCAATATTACAAAATACTCAATAAGAAGGGTTCTAACCATAACAAACAATCCCAACTTGATAGCACCGAGATGATGACAATAAGTGTTTATTAATATAAAGACATCACATGTGCATAACATAGTTACAAGTAGTCAATTAAATATATTTCACATGTTCATTTGTTTGATTGTCTCCATATAATTATCCATTTATAAGAATCCAAAATAATTAATATTACAACATTACCATATAGATTACTCAAACATTAATTTCAAAATGAGAATCCAAAATAATTACTTGAACAAAAAAGATCTAACATATTAGTCTACTAAAGTGCTCCATTTTCTCGTCAGAATTTAAATAATTCAGGTTTAATTTATTATGTTAGGAAATCATATGTTGACGTGAGTTTTGGAGACTTGCAGTGTGTTTGGTAGATAGTAAGTGATTGAAAGGGAAAGAAAATGAAGAGAAGTTGGAAAGTTTCCATGTTTGTGGTTTTAAAAAATGATGAGAATGGATGAGATTTCAATAAGAATTTTTCTCATGAAATCCTCATTTCCTTTCCTGGCAAATTGGTGGGATTTGGATGGAAAGAAAATAAAAACTGTCATTTATCAAAATTATTACTCCCTTGTATTCTTTTCTCTTTCTTCCGTACACCTAACTATACAATGAAAAATCTACCCATTAAACCAAATATAAGAACTGTGAGTTGTTTTACTTTCTCTTATCTTCATTTATTTTATGTTCCATTCATTTCTTTCCCTTTCCTATTACCATAACAAAACCAAACACGCTGTTAAAGATCAATAGCTCATTCAAGTTTGTGTCTAGCTAGTGAAAATGAAAACTAAAAATTATCTTGGCAACAAAACTAGCTTGAAAGCATCCAGTTTTGACCTTACTCTAAGTATGTTATGCATCTTTAAGAAAGTTATGTTATTAAAATACATTGTTATATTCGTTAATAAACTTGATATGACATATTTTTCTACCATCAAATTGGAATTGTAGTATGTGAAAATGCCAAGATATGACTCTTATTCTCGAGTGCTTTGTAACAGTAACCTGAACGAGAGTAAGAAAAGCATACATACAAGATGTATTTAACATTATATTTAAGTATCTGATAATAACCATATTAAATATTGATTCTTAATAACTTACCTTTAGCCCTCCATTTTGTTTCTCAAACAATGATTTCTTCCCTATTTGTCATTTTAGATGGAGTTTGGAATGGTCAAAATCATTCGCTAATTAATAATGAACCTGAATCACTTATCAAAAACCATAAAGAAAATCAACATGCATTAAAATTATACGTGAAGAACTTGATATATTTATTTATTGAGAACTTTCTCAATGTGAATAAACTCATTTTTAAGCGTGTATTTTAATACTTGCTTAAATAGGTAATTTATAGTTTATTACTTGAGTTTTAAGATGTTGATTTGTTGTTTGGATTTTCAGTTCGACATATAAGGATTAATTTTGTTATGTTAATGTTATATAGTTATTTAAGTAATTAATTAAAGTTTATCCATTTTGCAATTTTATTTTCATATACAACCTACAATAGAATTGAGGTCGATTAATGAAGTGGGTGTTTTGTGCGTTTCAAACTCCATCCTAAATGACCAGTAGACAAGAAACCAATAATTGAGAAGCAAAAGCACAGTTTAAGGTAAGTTTTTTTATATATAAAAATTATCTAATATGATTAATATAGATTCGACCATATAATATTAGATGTTGATACTCCATAACGATAAAAGAAATAAGGATCTAACTAGTACAAAGCAATCTAATTGAAATAATATTTATGCTTTTGTAATAAAGTCTCCTACTGAGGTTACTACTATAAAGCAATCAAAACGAAATGTTCTAACTTGGTTTTTTACAACAAGCAATCCCAATTTGATGGCACTGAGATATGTCATATCAAATTTCTTGAAGAAGATGACAGTGTATGTTTATAAAAATACAAATAAAACTCTATAACACATGCATAAAAATAGTTAAAAGTATATATATATATATATATATATATATATTTGTTTATTTCTTTACAATTATCCATTACTGAAAATCCAAAATAGTAGTTAGTACATTATTTTTTTTGTAATTAATGAAGTTTTTATTAATCATCAAGTGAAAACATTATAGAGCATATAATTCAAGCACACACAAGAGTTCATCTAGTTTTGTGATAGTATCGGTGGGGAAGGGTGCTTACCTTCTATGAAGTGTATCACCCCTCACACCTAACATCATGGGGTACAACTAGTACTCTCTCCGACTCAAAATGTACTACGCATTTACTTTTAGCACAAATTTTAAGAAAAGAGTACAATGTCTAAAATACCCCTACTTTTGAGGGTGGGAGGAGAGAGAGGGGATTGTGGGTGTGGGGAGAATATGAGGCAAACTTGTGACTTTTGTGCAAAAGTTAGTCTAAAAAAGGAAATTCCTAGCACATTTTGAGTCATACCAAAATGGAAAATGCCTAGCACATTTTGAGTGGGAGGCAGTATAATGTTTGGCTATAAATTTCCCAAACATTGATTTTAGAAAGAAGAACCCCAAATAAGTACTTGTATAAAAAAAATATTTGAAAAACCTTTTTATAAGAAAGACTCCAATTATTCAGCAAAGTTAAATGAATTAAGATTGAATTAATAGGTGAAGAACATATATATTAAATTGAGCTTTAAAGACTTAAAGATCAACAATCATTTTAATTTGTGTCAAGCTGATGAAAGTGAAAGCTAAAAATATGTCGTCACTAAAAATTTGCTTGAAAATAAAAAAAAAAGTCCCTGACCTCTCTCAAAAAACCCTAACCCCCTCCTCTCTTGTTTTCATATTGGCATTACGAACAATATTTTTGCCAATGGTTAGTCCATATGTTATTATATTTTCCTTACTTTTTATTTTAGTTTTTCCTTCTTTTGATTTGCAGTAGGGTTTGAATAATTATTATTTTTTTTTTATTTTTTGTGAGAGATTGTTAAATTTTCCACATTCAATGAAGTCAATCAAGCTACCAATCTCGAGCAATGATATTGGGATTGTAAATAGTCTATCAACAAATTGGTTAACACACTGATTTCAAGCAGTGTTGGTAGGAGTGATACTGATTTTGTTATTTAAGATTTATATTGTTTAGATATATTAATCTTTGTAAATGACGTATGGCTTTTTAAGAATGAATGAGTAGCTTGAAAGCATTTAGTTTTTAACTAACTGGAACTATTTAATGCATATATGAGAGACTTATACAATTAACATATGCATTGTTATCTTTTTCAAGTCATATTTTCCTACCACCAAGTTAGAATTATATGTTGTGAATTTCAAAGAGATGACTCTTATTCTTGATTGCGTTGTACGAGTTACCTAAGCATGAGACTTTGTCACAAGATCATACATATTACAACTATTTAATACTGATAAGTCTCTAATAACAACCATACTAAATATTGTTTTTATAAATATTATTTTTCAAAAAAAAAAAATATCTCTTTCATCCCTATTTTTTGTTTCTCAAGCACTGATTTCTCCCTTATTGGTCGTTTAAGATGGAGTCCGAAATGGAAAAAATTATCAACTACATTAACCAACCTGAATTGTATATGAGAACATTAATTTGTGAATATGAAATTAGTTGAAACTAGTGATTAAACAAGAATATATATATACACACACACACACACACACATATATATATATATAAAGGTGTTGATTTGGTGTTTGAGTTTTGAATGCGACTTATAGTGATACATTTTTTCATGCCAATGTTATATTGTTATTTCAGTATTTGATTAAATTGTATCATTTTGCAATGTTGTTTTCATATACAATGTACTATATATTTGAAGTTGATTAATGGAGTGGATTGTCCATTTCAGATTCCATCCCAAACGACAAATAAACAGGAAGTCAGTTAATTGAGAAACAAAAGCATGGCTTGAGATAATCTAGTATTTTTTAATAAAAATATTTAATATGATTTATTAGAGACTCAATCATATAATACTGAATACGATAATATGTACATTTATGTATGCGGTTACAACTACTAAGCAATCAAGAAGAAGGGTTATAGTTTGAAATTTCACAATAAACAATACCAATTACTTGATGGCACCGAGATATGTAATATCAAGTTTTTTGAAAAAGAAGACAATGTATGTTTATAATATACTTAGCAAAGACAGAATATGGTTATAATATAACTCTACCACATATACATAGATAGTTAGAAGTAGTTAATTAGTGGTATATTTCACATGTTTGTTTGATCGTCTCCCTACAATTATCCATTTTTAAGAATTCAAAATATTTACTAGCACAATGTTTGATTATAGATTTTTCAAACATTAATTTCAAGATGAGAATCCAAAATAATTACTTGGAGAAATTTTTTTAAAGCCAGCTGTTTTTGAATGTACATACTTCAATTTTTTCAACAAATTTTGAATTAACTAAGATTAATTTAATATGTGAGAAACATATATGCTAAACTGAGCTTTGTAGATTTAGAGATCAATAGTCAATTTAATTTATGTCTAGCTACTTCATAAAAATTGAAAGCTAATAATATATTGTCACTAAAAATGAGCTCAAAAGCATATGAGTTTTAAACTAACTGTCAACTTTTTATGAACCAAAAAGCAAACTTAATATGGAACATTTGTTTATTTAGTTCTATAAGTAGACATGGCAAGATACTTACTGTGCAAAAGTGAGGAGTTTAATGTGTGTCGCTGGTCCCATGTGCGAAGAAGCAGGAATGTAGTAGCTCATTTTCTAGCTCATATGCATGTAAATGGCTGTTTTATTTCTTACAATTTAGAAGACTTTCCCTCTACCTGTATGCCCCTGTTTTTACATGACATTCAGTATAATGAATAAAGGCTTGAGGAGTTTGGTGATAAAAAAAGAAAAAAGAAAAAAAAAATGAAAGACATGGCAATGTATGTACCCGTTTCAAACCTATGCATCCAGATTCATTTTAGAGGATTTGGATCTCTATATTTTGAACCCTATGGATCTAAATTGTATCTAGATCCAAGGTAACCAGGTCGAATCTAGATCTGGGTTTGGAAATTATATCCAGATTCGACTCAGATTCACTCAATTTTTTTTTAATGCATATAGTATTTATTTGTGCTAAACTTGTAAAATATAATAGCTCTTGTAGTGTCAAAGTTTTAAATTTCTCTCTGAAGAGTCTCACTTGATGTCGTTTTTATTTATTATTTCATGATAAGGGTATAATCATAAGAATATTAGTTTTTTCTTTCGTTATTTTTATAAGTGCAGTTACTTAATTATTGACTCATTAAGGACCCAAACCCACTCCAAAACAAGTGGATCTGGATCTCAATTTTTTAAACCTTTGGACATGGATCCAAGTGGAAAGTAGTAGGCCAGATCTGTGGATCCAGGTGGAGCCGATCTAGATCCGTCCCACTATCATCCTTATTTACAAGTACTGTGTTGTAAAAATCGTAAGCCTTTAAGCTAACTTGTAATGTCAAATTGTTTAATTCGTATTATTCATTTATCATTAGCTAGGTAAAAATTCATTTACACATAAATCTGACATCATGCCGGCTCAATTTGCTATATTTTGATGTAAATACGTTAAACATTCAAAGGTTTTCAATTATTTAATGTATATAACTTGTGAATCATGGTATTGTCAGATTGGGTTTCTTCATTATTTCCTAGGCCTTTAGGTGTTCATGATGTCGGCATATTGATTTCTTACAATTTTTCATATCAACATGTCATGTTTAGTTATTCCCACATACGAGATCCTGCACATTTAGAATTTATCATGACATAATTCTCTCTCTCTCTCTCTCTCTCTCTCTCTCATCTCTGTGCGTGCGTGCGTTCGTGCGTGTGTGTATGTGTGTCTCTTCTAAATAATAGTAAAATACTTGTAATATGTACTTAATATATGAGATTATCAAAAACTTATATATATAAATATGTTACATCTAACAAAACCAACATATAAATTATTGAGCTATGAAATCACTCACCTTACTTTATTGTTATTATTTTTCTAGGATTAAATCCCACATAACCTTACATGTGATGGACATCCATCTGATCTTCCATGGGGTACCTTCCACGACGAAAAAACTTATAAACATTGTTTGAACATATTTTAAAAAATATTCTCCAAATCTATAACATTGATACAAAAAAGTCATTTTTATTCGAGCATATGTGAAACAAAGAAAAAAAATTGCTATTTCTTGGCAAGAAGCTTTAATAAATTTTTGTTTTGAATTTAGCGAATTAACAAGACTAATGTATGAATATTTGAAAGGCTGTATAGATCTAAATGGAACATACCAAGTTTTTTGCATACCTCTTCTTCTGTATTTTTCTATTTGTCAAGCTGTAAGTTTAGTATGCGTTGTTCTCATAAGAATCTCAAGTATATATACTCACTATTGAACCATTCCTTATCCAAAAATAATAATGATCTATTAAATCAAATGAGATTCATCACCTCGGAAGATTTACTAAATCATTTGAGATTTATCATCTTTTCAAAAGATTTACAATATCAACCGAGATTCATCGTCCATTTGTATTTTCTTTAAGACAGTTAATAGTTGCCCATTCATCCCACGGATTATCTCAAATGTAGTAAATAAAGTTGTTTATAGAAATAAACTACAATTATCATAATTATTCATTTACTTAAAAGAAAACACGAGTTAAAATTCATTGAGAGATTATTATTAATGCATTCATTAAAATGAAATGATCTCAATTTTTAGGCAAATTCTTGGATACAGTCATCTAACTATTAGACAACCTATTCCATGTGCCGTATTTAGCAATTTAGGGGTGACTTTTTGAGAGTTAAGGGACATTTTTTTTAAAAAACAACTTAGTATAATTTATGAAACTATCAAATTTATAAAATATAGTTCAAATGCGTCTTGGTTGAAACTATTAGCTTTGGAGCTTAGATTAGGTTAATAGAAGTTGTAATAGTCAAATGAGTCAAAACATACGATAGAGTGGTGTCAATTAGGCGGCAAAGAGCTGTGATATGATGTTGAGCAACAACTAACATTATACTAGGTAGCATCTATTGATAGTTCGAAATCTTTGCATAATGGGCTAATACAAATGTGAAGAATCAAGAAGTCTTTAATGTTGAGATGGCTGTGCGTTAGTTATTTGATATGGGATATTTGATTGGTGTAATTCTTTTTTAATCTGATATTATATTATTTTAGCTATCATTTTAGCATGTTTTCTAATGTTATTTGAATACTTTTCTGATAGAGGGTTTCTAGAAACCCCAAGCCAGATCTCACACTTTCCCTCTTAGAAAAATCAGCCCACCGCCACTTAGCCTTGGACCATCCGAATCTCATCCACAGATCTCGCTATGTCACACTGTTTGTGCCATTGATCTTTGCCCGATCTCTTCATCTTTGCCTCTCCTTTTATCAATCTACCCTACCTAAATAATGAATTTTGAAAGGGAGATCTCTTCCTTTTGGGAGGACAGAGTGAGTAGCTCGTAAAATTCCCTCCCGCCGCCACTGTCCATGTAACACCGTCTGCGCCATTGTTCTCCATATTGTTGTTCCAGTTTATCCCGTTCCATCAGTTTGTACTACTTGTTGATCGAGTCTTGTAGTTCCATCGCCCTCCGCTCCCTTGTCTATCTTGTCCAGATCATGTTCACGGTGTCAATTCTTTGATTCCGAACCTTGTTTGTCTTTGGATTTACTTTTGTTGGAGTTTTCCCTTCTACTTGGAGATGAACAAGGGGTTGTACAAGTTTGATTAATAGTGGTTATTCAATTTCTTATCCTGCCCGTTATGGGCACCTTCTAACTACCACCATTTTTTTGATTTGTGCAATTTCCTTCCCCTTTTGGTTATCTTGCCATCCTTGGTGTTTTGTTTAGATATTTGTTGAGCTCCTTAAGTCAATTGTTCTTGTAACATTGCTTAAACTTTTATATTTAGGAGCGTCTTCTACTCCTCTGTGGTTGGCTACTACGTAGCCTGGGGAAGGCGTTTAGATTTGCCCAAGTGGATTTGCTCCTCTATTTCGATTAGGTTTGGTCGTTGCTTTTTGTTTTCTTTTAGAACTCTTCTTCTGTTGTAGAACATTAAAACCTCATGGGATGGGAACATAATGTTTTATCCTCTTTTTGCCAATCAAAAAATATTAGAATACTTTTCTAAAGGTTTTTTTAGATGGGTAAAATTTTATATAAGTTGTTTGGGAAAGGGTTTTGGCTAATTTCTTTATTCTAGTGGGAGTTAGATTTGAAAGATGTGCTCCATGGAGACTCTTTAAATACAAAGTTCTAGGTTTTAATTATGGGTGTTATAAGTTAGAGTGCGGGAAACCCTTGGGGTTTGGGTCAGTCACTGGGGTGGTGATGGTATTCACCAAGTACGCAGCACATGCGGGGAAACATGTTGCGTGAGTTAGTTAGTGTTGTCATAGCCATTGAGAGGCTTGAGAATTTAAAACGTTTGTAATTCTGTAACCTTGTAAGTGGATTTTCTTTTAGGTCGTTCGATTGATCTTGCGCCCTTTATCGTTCATTGTTGTTTATTCTTAATGTTGAGTACTTTATGTATTGGTCACGTGTGATATTTTCGCTGTGATCATGAACAAAAAGCATTTTTGATGTTATTTTCAATGGTGTGAATAGTTGAATTTTCGAAGTATAGAACAAAGTTATATGTATAAACTTCTCTTTGTCAAATACTAAGACCTTAAAGTCGATATTTGCCCACATTTTGATGTGACTTTGGAGATATTATTTTAATTTGTACTTAGTAGATCAATTTTTTTTTTTTTTTTTTTTTGGAGATATTTCAGTATATGAGAAAATTCTCATATACCATTATAACAGTAAGACGCTTGAAAGTTACCTATGATACTGTAAAACCAATAAGTATCCAAAAAAATCAAATACAAGTCCGTGAATAAGCTTTTTCCTTGGAAAATTTCAAAAATGGCTGCATATGGGGTATTCTTATGTATTTGCGTAGTAGAGGGTTCGCCACTAGTTTTTTTATATTATTTTCGCAAACAAGTGTATATATAAGAGGGTTGGCAGCAGAATTCCTTATTATTAGGATTTTTGGCTGGGAACCCCCCACGGCCACCGCTAAATGGTGGCCGTGGAAACATTATTGGTTTGGGCGGAACCAAACTGGTTTTGGTTGCAACTAAAGTCAAAAAAATCATAATCATCACTTTGGTTTCAACCAAACATTATAATTGATAAGGGAAAATGAACGCTTATGATTAATTCACATAAATTTAACGGTGTATATTAAAAGTTTCAGTGGCCACCACAAAGCAGTGGCCATTGTAAAATTTTCCCTTATATAATACACTTTATGTACAAAACCCCCTTATATAATTTTTTTTGGGAACCCCCTTATAGGTTACTTTGGCCATGACCAACCCCCCTTGTTCAATTTTCGGCCAATTAATGGGATTTTAGGACCGATTTTGTAACACCCCCGAAACTAATACCACTTATAAACAAGATTATTTAGGTGCACAGCGTAATTAAGTGGTACTAATCTCGAAAGTACTATGCCACACCTGACGTAAGCCAGATGGAAGGCTATATATTTTTTTCTTTGTTAGTTTTAAATTAAGTGAAAGATTAGCGAAAGAAAACTCCAACCGAATTATAAACTTAAGGTCTTACAACTCATACCAAAATCCAAATTATCTCAAGTGTATTCTCATAACCATTGTTAATCAAAGACCAAAATAGAGTGACGGATTCCTCGCTCGCACAAATCCCATGATTCCCGTCAACCTGTTCACCAAAGGCAAACAGCGCGTAGATTACGCGAAACACACAAAAGAGATAAAATTAGCATTTCGCTTAGTAAATATACCCCATCGTGTAAAAATAGGTTTTACAATATTTTTGTGACTACACTTAACACTTAACAAGTTACTACGCATCCATTCACTCATTATCCATATATATACACAAATATATATACTCATATATTATTTTATTCCCGATCTTATTAACTTACCTCGGGTTCATTTGATCATCGATAGCTACTATAGTTCTTACACATATATTCAAACACATTAAGCTATCAAGACATGCATTATCCGCACAATTATCACTATAACATGATATGATAAATTCAATATCGAATTACTTTCGATCAATCAATGTTATGGAGCAATTCTAGACTCAATGAGATAAGAGGACAGGATATAGGCAGGAATGAAATCTTCCATTCCCATATAACACAGCTGGCAATTGCCCGAGTTTGTCAGACCCGATACGCCTCTAGGCACTTTCTGTCTAACCACGTGTAAATCACTAATCACACAATCATGTAACTCATGTGAGACTCTATCTCACTTATATATCACTTTTACTCATTTTTACTCATTTGTGTCAACACCTTTTTATCACTTTTACTTTACTTTCAACTCAACAAATACATGGGCGTTTCGCTCCATGTGCGCGCGCTAACTAAGGATCGTGGTGAAAAAAACTCCACGTCCGAGGCCTTTCGCCCCTTGGTACCAATAACTCTAAGATGTGCACATCCTCGGAGACTAGGGAAATCTATCCCTTCATCATTCCGACTTCTACAAGTCCACTTTACTCTCGATTGTACCTCTCGAGAGTCCTATCTAAAAGAGGTAGAATAGCCCAGAACTATTACACTCTTATCTCAAATCATTCCACTATGAACATTTCTCAAATCAGTTCATTCAATACAACTTTATACACACATTAGTTCTACACTACTACAAATTCAACACCAGTAGAGTTAGCTATCCAATTTGCATCACTATAACCTTCCACCACATTAGGGAAACCGGTATACACTACAGAATAATCAATTGTTTTCTTTGAATATTGAAAGACTATCTCAATAGTATCCCAATATTTTTGACTAGTACTTTGAGTATATATATAGTCTTCCCACGGCATAGGATAAGTCATGACTTGTTCTATTTGTGATATAAGAAGGAACCAATTATTTGAGTATATTTCAATTGAGAAACTGGTTTACTGAAATTTTTCTCCATTGTTAGGATCAGAAGGAGTAGAGGTAGACGTGAATTCATAATCATCAAACTTTTTATTATTATTTTCTCTATAGCACGTGATTGGTTCATAATTGCACCTTCACTGTTTCTAGTCAAATTGTTGCCAATAATAAAATAAGGAGGGCCTGAATCTGTCATATCAAATTTACTAGAAAAATATCTTTTGTTTTTATCAATAACCTCCGTATTAACACCAAAAATCAAAATATGATCAATATACAAGCATAACATAACATACTTCTTACTAAATGCTTTGTAATATAAACACTTGTCATAATCATTAATCACAAAAACCAAAAGAAAGTATTAATCCATCATCAAATTTCTCTAGACATGTATCTATACTATATATTAAAAGGGAGAGGAGCAAATGTAGGACGCCACATCATCACATTTCAATAAATGTTGTTATTAACAAGCAATAAAAATAAGATGTGGAGGATTTGAACCCATGACCTCTAATTAAGATAATGAATCTATAACCAAGCTATCAATCCATATTACATGTATGTGGTTGAAATCATGAGACATGGTCGTGCTGAGGCGGTTTCGTCTCCTGTGAGAATACCGTTTCTTGCAGGTTTTCTTGCAGTTCGGCCATGGGAGGAGGAGGTAAGATAGGGAGACCAACGAAACAAGCTAAAAATTCGCAATCATTGAAGGAAGCCGATTCTAAAGAGCCCAATATCAATGGTGGTAATGAAGAGGTGGGTTTTGCGGAGAACAAGGAGAAGACGCCATTGAAGGAACCGGTACAACTTGGAGATTTCTTAAGTTCAGCAATTTCAAAGATGATTGGGGTATCGACTATCACCAATGGAGGTAAGCAGCGCCCATTAACCTCTGAATTGTTAGATTTGGGATTTGCCTGTGATGATGAAGAATGTAATCATGTCAATAATTATAACCCTAAATCATCCCCAAGTTGGGCGGATGAAGTCAGCGAGGATGAAGCTCTAATGGCGGGAAAATCTCTGAAACTTGTTAATGAGATTGTAGAGGAAAATGAACCACCTAAGAACCCACCTACATAGAGGAATTGGAAGAATGCTATAAAAGGGAATAGGGATCCTGCAAAAGGGATGCCACTGCTATATGTGCCTTCTAAGGATGAGGATGATATGGTTAAAATGGAAATTGAAGATATGGAAATGGATTTCTGGAAATCTGCCCTAGTGGTTGTAATTATAGGAGGACCCCCAAAAATGGCGACAATTAATGAATTCATTGCCTCTGAATGGAATCATGTAAGCCCTCCTCAAGTGATGTACCATCAAAAGGGATGGTATTATATCAGATTCCAAACTGTTGAAGAGAGAGATGAGA
>BSSO01005591.1:0-12946 GCA_030267885.1 Mesembryanthemum crystallinum | reverse complement strand
TGGTTTCACTCACGCCTGATTAGATAAGATTATAAACGTGAGTGAATTTTCATTTTTTAACACATGTATTATGTGATAGCGAACAAACACATAAAATTTCAAGGAAAAAAATGTTATACAAATGAACTCATAAAAAAAGAAAGAAAAAGAAAATTGTGATAATGATATTACAACAATCAACTGATCACAATTTTAATCCGTGCATCGCACGGGATATAAACTAGTTATGAGAAAAAAAGAAGAATAAAATTCAACTTTTTAGTAATATCAATGAGGTATTCTAATTTCACATACCTATATGAAACTTATTATTGTAGTGTATGAAATTGTAACTTGGCCATACTATCCTAATTATTTACTATAGATTTGTATATATATAAAAAAAAGGATCACACTATCCTTTTGGATAATTAAAACAATCATTTTTGCTAATCAAATCATGGGAAGGAGTTTAATAAGAGATTTAGATCAGCCAAGTGGATCAATTTTAAAAACTAGTAGTAGTTGTGAAATACAATGCATATGTTGAGATTAATCATAATCATATCACTGATTCAAGATGGATTACAATTTGATTTGCACAGAAAATTACAAATCGCAAACAGCACAGAGACAGACAGATATATAAGAGCCATTAACTTATTTTAGACAAATAAATCATCTAATTTCTAGCTTCCACAGCCACCAATAAATGTTAGTTGTAGAAACATTATTAATATTTGGCTACAACCAAAGTTTAAAAAAATCATATTAATCGTTGTGGTCAGATTAAAGTGTTTTTATCTTCAACCAAACATATAACCGAGAAGAGTAAATAGACGCATAAAGTTAGTTCACTTAAATCTAACGGTGTAGATTAAAAGATCCAATGGTCACCATTACGTCATCACCATTGTAAGATTTTCCATTTATTAATTAGTATGATTGAAAATGTTTGATAATTAGCCCGTGTAACATGATTTGGAATATTTAATTTTTTGTCAACCTGTAAGGCTGTAACTGTACATTCCAGGCCACAATTATTTCCTCGTGGTAGGCGAGCATACTATATATAGATATAGTCCCCTCATTTGTATCATCACAAAACTAAACTCACACAAATTTGCTGAGACTTCTCCTTTAATTTGGCAATCTTTATGCTATAGCTCCTTTCTTCTCTTGTTATTTTCCCATTAGCTTGGTTTGATATTCAACAAGTTATGTTTTGTAAGACATCACCAGAAAGCTTGTATCCTTACTCAGGTATTATATAAGTTATAACTTATTTACCTGTGGATCAAACACCTCTTCATTTTTCTTTTTTCGATTCCTGTCTATTTAGCTACATACATACGATACTAAATATCCCTTCTTCTTCTTTTATTTTGATAAACAAATATCCTTGTTTACTCCAAATTATTGCATTAACTAGCTACTAAATCTTTTTTTTTTTTTTTTTTACCAAAGAGATAATGGTTATAGTGACCATAAACGGTTCTTACATGGTAAAACCATGTGAGCCAACATGGGAAGGAATTTTCCCCTTATCAGAGTGGGATCAAACGGGAACTATCTCCCACATCCCGACAATCACCTTTTACAAACCCTCCCAAGACTGGCTTACATCTTCCACCACTTCATTCATTGATACTCTCAAGGATTCATTGAGCCGAGTCTTGGTCCATTTTTATCCCCTAGCTGGTCGAGTTAAGTGGACAGGTCAAGGACGGCTCAAGCTCCATTGCAATGCCATGGGAGCCAAACTCATCGAGGCAGAGTCCGACAACCAATTGAGTGATTTTGAGGATTTTGTTTCTCAAACTCCTCAATACAAGAGCCTTATTCCTTATGTGGACTATAACAGACCTATTGATGAGCTACCCTTGTTACTAGCGCAACTTACCGTGTTTCGTTGTGGGGGTGTTTCTCTTGGAGTTATGGCATCACATATTATTGTTGATGGGCAAAGCGGGTTCCATTTCTTGACGGAGTGGGCTAGGCTCGCTCGTGGTGAGCCAATTGGGGCAAGTCCCTCCTTAGATCTTAAGGTCCTACAAGTTGAAGAGCGGCCCCAAAAAGTTACAACTCATCCTCATCACGACAAACCGGAGTTTACTCCTCCACCATTATTAGTAGGTCAAGAGGACGACCTAGAGGAGCGAAAGAAAGCAACTACCGTGTCCATACTACCATTAACAAGAGAGTATGTGGATAGCCTCAAGAAAGATGCAAATAAGGATATAATAGTAGATGAAGGTGGCAGTAGAGTGCGTCCTTACACACGCTATGAGGTCATAACTTCCCACATTTGGAGATCTGCATGCAAGGCACGTGGGCACAAGAGCGAGCAACCGACATCCCTAGGCTTCTCCATCGATGTGCGCCACCGTTTGCAGCCACCACTCCCGCCGAAATATTTCGGAAATGCTATCTTGGACGTGGTTGCACCCGCTAAGGCAGGGGACATCATGACAAAGCCCTTGAGCTATACTTGTGAAAAAATAAGAGAGGCAATTAAGAAAGTGAATAATGAGTATGTGTGGTCAAACATTGAGTTTATGAGAAACCAATCTGATTTGTCCATGTATCAAGACATACATGGACATAAGAGTGATGATGGGCCATTTTATGGTAACCCAAATATTGGGGTCATCAGTTGGTTGAATCTTCCAATTTATGGGCTGGACTTTGGGTGGGGAAAGGAGATTTATATGGGCCCAGGTGTTAATGAATGTGATGCAGATGGTGGATGCCTTCTGCTTCCTGGGCCAGATAATGATGGATCGGTGAGAATTTCCATATGCTTCCAAGTGGCCCATATGGATAGTTTCAACAAGTACTTTTATGAAGATATACAAAATGTGATCAATGACCCCTGAACTCTAAAGGTGCTTAATTAAAAATCTTATAGCCAACCTTATCTTCTGGATCGGATCTCTACATTTTATAAGCATTTTTTCTTAATCTTCTTTTGTTTTCCTTTTTATATTGTTTCTTCACATTGCAATTTCTAAGTGTTTTTAATAAATATTGTAATATTATATTGTCTTCAAGTACTTCTTTCTCTAATTCTATTTTTTTTTTCCTTTTTTAAAGTATGCGGGTGGCCTCAAATCAATTAATAATATGGAAATCAGTCAAAAACCCCAAAAATATTTCAACATATGTCTTCAGCAAACATATCTAAAGTAACAAACTTTACAGAATAAAAATTTTAGTTGGAAATACCATTGATCACAAACCCAAATTATTGTTGGTTTCAATATGTTGAATCTTTGCTCTAGGTATTTGATTATCCAAATAAAAATTTTGCTCCTTTGAGTTTTCTACTTGATTTTTAAATGTGATAACTAAAATCATGGAGTAACAATTGGAGTTCCGATTGGAAAAAGAAAAAATATATTGCGTAATATTTAACTTTTTAAAATATTAATTTCATACGTAAGTTTTTTTTTTTTGGTGTTAATTTCATACGTAAGTTGAATAAATGTCAAGCAATGTTTTGAGCGAGCTATCTAACATATTTAACTAACTTAAAATAATTGCATAATGTTACAACATACAATAAATCAATCCATCATATTCTCTTGGGAAAATTTCAGTCCGATTATCTAAGGTATGACCAAATTACACATAGGTTACCTGAGATTTGACTAATATTTATACGGTTACCTAAAGTTTGAATTATTATCAGTTAGGTAACCTCCAGTGGGATTCCGATGATCGTAAGCTGACGTGGCATTACCTTTTCAAATTTAATGTTCGATTTTAGAATTTTGTGACAATTATACCATTTTAGTTGTTTGACCCATATATATATAATGGAATTAGAGTGGTTGAATAAGAAAAAAGAATTTAACTTTCTTTTTTTTTTATCTGTAACTATTTTTTGAGCTAAAATAATTCTGATTTTTTTATAACAAATGAAAAGACGAAAATGCCCCCAAAATTGAATAAGCCACTGCAACATTTTCAATGGCTAGTTTTAACCTTTTATATTTTTTTATATTTTTTTTAATTTTTTTTTTTTTTTGTGAGTGGACTTTTATGAGGGTTGACAATGAGGGATTTAACCTTTTTTTTTTGGTTTTTTTTTTTTTGCTCTGCTAAAGTAACGTGCTAAAAAACATATAATACAAGTAGGGGCATTTTGGACCTTTCGCAACTCCGGTCATCGGAAAAAGGGTTTTCAAAAAAATTCAAACCTTAGGTAACCGCATAGATATTAGTCAAACCTCGGGTAACCTATGTGTAATTAGGCCATATCTCAGGTAACCGGACTGAAATTTTTTCCTAATCTAATATATATATATACTCCCTCCGTTTTTTTTATATGATGTTTTAGATTTTCGTGTCCAAGTTTGACTATTAAATTGTAAAAAATTTACTTTGATTCACAATATAAAAAAATATTGGTTGGATTCTTATTGAAAAGTATTTTCATTATATGTACTTTTTATAATTTTTGGATATATATTTTTTGAGATATTGGAGGTCAAAGTTCGACCTCGAAAAGCGAAAACGACAAATATAAAAAAACAGAGAGAGTATATAATAATGGTCAAAGTTCTTATAGTAACAATTAAAAATGAATAGAGTAACTATGACATGGGAAATTGGACTTCCCATGTTGTGTGGAAATTAATTATCCTTGGGACTCTATTTTCCATGGAAGTTATTAGAGCTTGAAGTTCATGCATGTGGATTTTTTGTTTCTCCAAAATTTCCACTGATTTAATAGAGTTCCTTAAACGAAACAAATTTCCTATAAGGGAATTACTTCTATGAAATTTATTTTGTTTAAAGAACTCTTCTAAATCAGTGGAAATTATGGAGGAAAAAAAAATCCATTCGTGTTTTTGAACCTACCTTTGAAGGTAAAAGAAAGTTCTCACTTATCTTACTTTTGCACTTAACTTTTGCTAATGAACCTACAACCTACCTTTGAAGGTTAAAGAAAGTTCTCACTTATCTTTCCTTTGCACTTAACTTTTGCTATTATTGAACCTACATATATGTGCCCATTTCTTTAACCTTCAAAGGTAGGTTCAAAAACACGAATATGAACACATTGTAAGTGACATGCATCTTAATTAAGTGCAAAAGTTCTCACTTATCTTTATGGACATTTTTATTTTATAGATATCCTAAATCAAAAGTAATTATCTGAAAAGAAAGTATAGATAACGAGCAAGTCTCACATGAATTCATTGTATAGTGTACAATGATAACTTTCTTACAAAAATAAATAATTAGTAAACTATATTTCAGAAAATTGGGGTGATTTTGTCTCAAAAATTAGGATAAATACAAATATACATATTATATACAATACACCAAATATATACAATTTTTTGCCATAATGTAACTACAAAATTTAAAGAAAAATAAATAATGTTTGAGCCTTGATGATCAATACATATATATGCACTCTCTTTTGGATACACTCCATTTCTTAAAAAAAACAATAAAACAAACGAAAACTTCCACTTCTCAAACAAATGCCTTCACATCAATTTTTTTTTATTAATTTTTTTTAATTCCATAATATATCATGCAAATGCAAATGGTGAAATGTGTACATAATAACTTAATTATGATCACTTATCTCAAAATTTCGCAAAAACAAAAAATGAAGAGGATCCAAACATAGAGTGCAAGTGCAATCCACCCTTAGAAAAAGAAGAAGAAAAAAACACAAAAAATGGGAAAAAAAACACAAGCATATATAAATTCTTTATTTTCAATTGCCCATAATCAAACACTACATTTTATTTTCATCTGGACATTAATTCCCCACCCCAAAAAAGACAAAAAAAAAAAAAAAGAAAAAAAAAGCAATATTATTTTCTTGCTTGTAGTAATAAATTAGCACTATAATACTTAAATTAACAATTACTATATTCTTATTACCGATCTTGCTGACACAATTGGCGGTCGAGACCCAACCTTGGCAACATCACGAGGCACCAACTGTCCCTGCGCCATCACCAACGACTTATAGATCTCTACAATCACCTTCTCATCATACTCCTTAACCGGGCCCTTACCAAACCCGGACCCGTACTCAATGGGCCCACCGTACCCGCCACCCACCAGACCCGAATTCGACAAGTTCAGCATCATCTTCACATAGGCGTCCCTCAACCGGGTCAGCCACTTTTTGGGTGACCCGAACCGCTTCAGAACCCGGACCCGACGCCCTATCTTCACCCGCCAGAACCGCCGCTTTTGAGACCGGGCCGGCTCTGGGTTTGACTCTTGGCCCGGTTCGGCCCGACCCGGGCCCGATTCTTGGAGTCTCTTGTAGCCTCTTCTTCTCCAGTAGGTTTTTAGGCCTTTGTATACATTGGCTGATATTCCTTCCATTTGATGGGTGTTTAGTTTTTTTTTTTTTTGAAAATTTTGCTTTATGGGTTTTGGAGAGAGAAAATGGGAGGATGTGAAGGGAGGTTTGAGAGGGAGAACTACATGAACTGGGTTTTGGTAGGGAAGGGAGGAGAGAGAAAATGACAAGATGGTTGGTTGGAGGGGAAATTAAATGAGATGATGATGGTGTATGGTAATGGTACACATAAGGGTTATGTGAATGTGAAGGGTACAATACATTATGTATTGGAAATTCGGAATAATTATAGAAATTTTATGTACATATACATCTGTATTTCACAGCAATCTTGGTACTCACAATTATTTACTCATTTAAAAAAAAAAAAAAAAATTTGCAACATTGACATCATGGGTGTCATCAATGCTTGCACTTGGGTATTGTCCCCTACTTAAAAAAAAAAAAAAAACTCCTACTAATATTAATGTTATAGTCTTATAGTCTTATAGACTTATAGTACTTGTTGACTCTAAAATTGTTTATTCATCTGAAAACAATTATTCTTGTATGAGGTGGCCTCATACATGAGGCCTGTTACCTTGAATAATAAAATTGTTTATTCATCTGGCTCATACAAGTTTTTATGATTTGAAAATTATTCGAAATGTTTTTTTTTTTTCACGTAGAGGGAGTGAGAATTATATTTCAGTTGAGAAAGAAATAATAAAGATCAATAATAATTAAATATTCAACCTTATTTGTTGACGATTTTTATGATTATCAGATCATCACTTGATTTATTAAGAGGGAATGAAAAATGGAAAAAAGAATTGTAATTAGACACAATTTTGTAATATACAAAAATAGTAATTTTCAATGTGTAATTGATCTTGCTGAATTTGGGCTTCATTCTTCTCAACTTGTTTTTTTGTTGATTTCAATTGATTATATTGCAGTAAAAATCAGTAACATCAGTAAAAATCAACAAAAAAAAAAAGTCAACAAAAAAAGTAAAATCTATCTCAATTGAATATATAAAATCTATAAAAATCAACGGTAATCAAAAGTCAACAAAATTTAATAAAATTCAAAATTCAATAATCAATAATAAATATATATATATAAAAAACAAACATCATCTAATCTCTATCTATGATAAGCCATCTCTAATAAAAGTTTAAGTTGATACTCCAATTAAATATTTCAAACTTGTAAACATGTTTCATTTAAATTATACTCCCTAAGTTGTCCCTAATGCGAACTTTTTGGATGAATAGTGAATTTAGGTTAACTTCTCCACAACATCAAATCTAAATATAGTACTCCCTCCGTTCTTGAATAATTTTTCCAATTGCTTTATGCACACATACCAAGGATGAGGCAAAATTACTCTTTACCCCTTATATAAAGTGAAAGATGAGGGAATAAAGTTTTATAGGCAAATATAAGGAGGGTTATTTTTGTAACATATATGACAATTATTGGCCAAATAAAGGAGTGGAAAGTTTATTCATGGACGTACTAAAGAGGAAACTGGAAAGTTTATTCAAAGACGGAGGGAGTACTACGTAATTGACAAAATAGAGAATTGGGATTTAGTGAAGCGTACAAAAGTCTTTAATCAAAGGAAATTAAGACATTACTATTGCTCCTTTATTTTCTTAAGGGGGATGTATACAAGTAACATGACTTTGTTCTTTGTCTTCTACTATGTTCACAAAGTATGTATGTCCATATGGTACGGTAATGTTCCCAAAGAAGTTTTGTTTTAGAGGTAAGGGTGGGTCCTTAGAGAGGGGGAATGGTTAGAGTTGAGCTTAGTGCAGTGGAATCCTAGGTAGGTTATGGTTCAATCACTGGAAGCAACAATCACTTCATTCCCAATCCTTGTTGCAAGCAGCCCAATGCCGGGTTGATGGACCGTGTCGCTGGAGAGTACAGTATAATAAGATAACAATCTTACGGAGTCTATACAATGTCGTTAGATCTTAGTTTTATAGATACCGTTTGAAGTTCAATCAATGAATTCATCCATTATTTCCGAGCATAAATTGAAACAACAATAAGGTACCAATGGCTTTACCAACACCAATGACCTCTCCTTTAAAGTGCCCTGCAAAGTTCAGGTAGAAGTGAATGTATGGTGCCAATTTATGGTTACATTTCAAGTGCTTTTAAAACTAAAGAGGACAATCGTCAAACCTACAATCTGGCAATCTTTTATGACTTGATAGATATATATATACTTCATGTTCTTTGGGGTTTAATTTGTTATTGTGTATGTGATGTTATTTGCTGGGTTATGGAAATCATTCGTACAGCTGCACTTGATCTCAATAAGATTCAATAGAGGCCGGCTTGGCTGAAGGATTCAACCACTGGTGTTACAGACTCTCCATGCCCCTCCCCCCCAGTGATCTGGTTCAATAGCCCAATGAAAACTATATAGTGCTCAAGTGTTGCCCTCATGGATCGTTATTGAAACACCAATAATACGATGAGTTTCTTTTCATCACGAGTCAATAACCGTCTCTTTAGCCTGTTTGGCCTAACTTTTTAAAAGTTTAAAATTCTCTACCGTCTCTTTGCTTGTTTGGCCTAACTTTTTCAATTTTTTATAAGCTAATAAAAATGTCTTTTAAGGGACCAAAAAGCACAAAGGTTCAAATTAGAGATTGTGCTTGGTTCCATAGGGGATATTTTAACTTATTTTAAGTTGAAAATGGGAGGCAGAGGGGTAGATTTAGTAGGGAAGAAGGGTAAAGGGGGTTAAAACTCAAATTTTCAAAAATTCGGTTAAACACACTCTCAGTTGATTTTTCGCAAATATTAATAAAAGCAGATACACATAAGTTTGAGAAATTAGAGCGCCAAACTACTCACAAATAACAATAATCACCTGTTAGTTGGTTCTATAAGTCATGTGTTTGATCACTGCTGTCTTGTATAGTCACATCATGGATTATTATCTTTCACAACACCATTAATTAATTACACTCAAAAACCAAAATTTTAATGCAGGTTCTCACTTTGAAATTTAGTAGTGGGTTAACAACTTAACATCAATCGATTTCATCACTACTGTGGTGCTTGTGCAAGCTGCTAGGATTGTAGTTGACAAACAAACTAACAAGATAAGGATATTATACTTATACTGTAATATAGTACAGTAGTTCATTAATTAGCAGTAATCAATTCCATTATTAAGCTGATTATGTTTCAAGGATGCTGACAGCAAGTGTAGGTTGTGAATTGCTGATTTTCCATAGTCAAAGAATCTGCAATTTAACTAAACTATATTCAGATTTTCCTTCCAGAAAGGCTTGGTTTCTTGCGTGTCTTGTGCAACTACAAAGTAATAATTCTTGAATCTATATTGTATATACAATGAGAAATGATTATACAAATTTCAAATGCTGAATAAACTAATATTACTAACATGCCATAAGAAAACAACCCCCCAGGAAAACTAGTAATATGGCTATGGCTACGGTTGTCAAATAGGTTGTATCGTACTGTTGTTTTGTCATATTTTACGACAAATTTGTCAATCCGTATCGGATTCGCATAATGCATGTATGTGTTTCTTTTTGCATTTTGTATTATGTTGTCGTGTCACGTTGGACATTGATAGCTATATAAAAAGAGGAGTGTCATATTCCTACTTATCCTCATGGTCAAGCTTTACACATTTAGATTGAAGTAATAAATACGAGTAAGAAAAAGAAGACTTGTACCTGTAGCTTTGAAGTTTTAAGATGGATTTTATTACTAAAGTCAAAGAGCTGGCAGTAAGAGTGTAGCAACCACCACTGTTATTGATAGTTCATAACTTCTTATATACAGTGTATTGATTACAATGAAATGAAGTGAAGTCGTCGTAGGTAAACTCGTGAAAGCTATAAAAAGAAAAGCACCGAAAATTAAATGAGTGCATCAACTCCTAGCTAGCTAGCTAATTACAGTATTTGCTCCAACCTCTAATCTCAATCACCAATTTGGTTAAATGGGTAGCAGTAGCAGTAGCACGGTATTAGCATTACTCGAATAATTTTGCAATGCAAGCAGCAGCTTGTCAGATTCAGAAACCTCCTCCTTAAAATAAATAGGCCGGTACGTACTAATAAAGCACAACCTTGCGCGTCTTTCGTTGACTAAAATGGCACTGTTGATCACACCCACATGGCCGTGTTTTATTTCCGATCCGTGCAAGTACGGTACAAAGAGGAGAGGAGTAATGAAAGGCCTGTTAATTTCAACCTATCAATTAGTACACATTTAGTTCAGTTTAGTTTTGTTAAATTCAATTCCGCTACTTATTTTCATTATAGCTGATTTGCAACCCGTAATTCAACTAAATGAGAGCCAAATCTGACATCGACAAACCTAATTCAGCTTGGCTCTATGCCTCTATGCCTATATTTAACTCGGTCTAAGTAATCTCGAAACATGAAATAACCAAACCCCATATATAATAATTTACACAGTTTCCACTCTAAATTAGGGTTGTTAAAAAATAAGCAGGTACATGGTTGGTCGCAAACCGAGCTTGACCTGAAATTTTGTCCTGTTGGCCGAGCCTTCTTGAATTAACCAAAACTCTATATCTATATCCATTCTGTTTCAAAATCGAACAGGCTTGATATAATGGATCGTCTTATCCATGAACACCTCTCATATAAATACGTCTATCCACAAGTTGATGCGTGAGATGCACGTGTCAAAAAGTGCAGCCAGCTTTGTAGGGAGTAGCATATCCTAAGTGTTACTTATGTCACTTGCAACTTTACGCTCACAAAAGATGAACTGCATAAGCATAACCTAGGCCCACCACATAGAGATTTTGGGCCGGGGGTTAAGGAAATCTCAAACAAATCGAAAACCCCAGGCAAAAAATGCGTCATTTATTTGAAGCTGTTTCTTGGCCCACGTTTAGGCTTATTTTTCGATTTACTAAAACCGGATCATCCGTTGAGAAATTTCTACACAACTTGAAGGAAACCAAAACTTCAGTAGCCAATTCATAAAAAGTTTAATCTGCTAACAGATTCTAAATAAACTTCAAAAAGTTCAATAATTAATTCATAAACATATATTCCTCCATCTAATTATCACTAGTAGATATATAAGTATTATCAAAATCAAAACCGCAATTACTCAACACTAAGTACAGTGATCATTTCTAATTAGCTTTGTTGGGCATAGAAACCCTGCTGCTCCTCTTCTTGAGTTGAGTGCCTCAGGGGTCTTGACTTGGCTCAACTTCTTCAACTTCGTAACCGTCTTCTTCTTCATTCTCTCTGGAGTCTTCACTTGGCTCAGCCTCTTCGTCTTCGCTACCGTTTTCTCCTTGCTTTCCACCTTCTTACTAGTGTTGCTAGCCTCGGGTGGTGGCGGTGGCGATTTTGTACGAGTTGTTGAACTTGATAAGCTTGCCTTCCTTGGTGAGCCGCCGGAGTTGAACAGAGAGTATCTTCCTGTACGTTAATGGGAGGGAAGATGCGTAATTTTGTTCCATGAACTTTGAAATTGCTTGTTGGCTTCATCCCTTCCTGTTCTTCAGTGTGCTGATGGCTTCCAATATCATCTTCAATTATTTTTTTCATCCAATTTCACCAACAACCCACCAAGTAAAAAAAAAAAAAAAAAAATTTCTTGTTTTGGTTGGGAATTAAATTCTGTAAAGGGGAGTTAAGAAATAAAACCTGAAAGTAAGGAGGATGAGGGGTTGTTGAGGTTGGATTATTTGAAGGTTTCATCATCTTCATGCTCTTGTTGTTGTTGTTGTTGTTGTTGTTGTTGTTGTTGTTGTTGTTGTTGTTAGCAGTTTGGGTTGTTGCATTGCGGTTAGCCATGTTTGTTGTTTTCTCTGTGTCTTTGGGTTGGATTTGGTGTGATCAATGAAGTAATGTAAAGATTTGACAGTTATTATAAGGATAAGATACTGTTATTTGATATTTGAATTTTTGAATTTCTTAGGCGGGAAATGTATTTTGAGAGCGTTGAACATTTGTTAATAATAGCTTTGTTGCATTTTGACGGTTATAAGGATAAGATACTGTTAGCATCCACATCAAAGGTTGAAGGGGAAGGTTTATGATTTTAATCCCACTTTCAACCTTTGATGGGAGAGGAGGTTGAAGAGGGGTTGGAGTTGATGGGTTTACAATGGTAGACCTGGGTCAAAGAGGTAGAGAGAGCCACTGGTTTCCTGACATGTGTCATGGAGGTGACGCAGGTCAGAAGCCGTTGAGCTTCTCTTGCCTTTCTCTGATCCATTCAATTGCAAGCATTTACATATTTTTTTTTTTTAAAAAAAGGAAAGCATAGCCTGATATGAACCAGCAATATAACTGTTACTCCCTCCGACTCAGAATTTCCTAGGCGTTTACAGTTCGGTACGGAGTTTAAGAAAGGAGTAAAAAGTCCAACATACCCCCATATTATATCCTCCCCACACTTCCCCATTCACTGACTACACAGTACACCTCCTCTCTCCTCCCTATCTACCTTCACCTTCCCTCTTCACCATCAGCCATCATCACCACCTCCGGCGCCGGCACCGACCTTTGATGCCGGAGGCCGATGGTGGTGATTCAGCATTTTCACAAGAAAACTCCATAAACAAAGTCATTGAAT